>OZ024911.1:22273147-22490736 GCA_964017125.1 Flabesymbios commensalis
CAGTTCAAACTACAGCTAGAGTGCGATATGGGCTGATACCGATATACGTCTTGTAGAAAAAATCACAGAGTGTGAGAAGAATATAAATATATACATCTAGTAGGTTGATAACATTCTGTTCACAATCTGGATATTCTCTTATTTCTATATCTACAACAGTTATGACAGATATGTCATGTAAAGTCAAACAGCAGTAACTGCGTGGTTGAAAAGTGAGCAGTTGCTGCTGATTGCCGTTGCAATTGCATAGATACACCATACGCCAAATCAGAATTGTATACCGGGGATTGATCCAAGTATGCAGCTTATAAAGTGGATATTACTCTGAATTACAAGGATAATAATCATTATCATCAGACCTGTGTTTACAAAATAAGGCCCTGTTCGATTCGCACCAGATCAGTCCAAACTAGAACGGGTTTGACCAAACCATCAAATCTGCCTGCATGGTCGTTTGAATCTTAAACAGGCTTGCCAAACTAGACGTTTTATTGACTCAAACTATTGGATCTGGAACCGGATTGCAAAATCAGACGGTTTCTTCGCCTGAGTACAGTCTGGCGAACAGAAGGTAACGCCATCTACCGAAAAATGAGGCGCGCGGACATGTCCAAAGTATCTGCCATTCACGTGATGGCAGCACCTCCGGCACTGTACACGAAATCTGACCAAACCAGTGTTTTGATCTTGCAACCACACGATTCAATAGTGATCAGCTTTTGTCATTTGGATGGAGTGTTCAATCTTTAATTGGTAAGGTATAAATTACAGAAAACATTCACGATCCAATTATCAAGTTAAAATGATTTGGATTAAGTACAGACAGCGGACACAAATTTGCTCAGCCCGACAGTTCATACACAACCACTGTTCAATCATATTGACCTGCCGGGTGATATAACGCTACTGTACCTGCATTTGCCTATATTTTGTAGGCCTACCATCTTCTTATTTCGCAAAAAAAATCATAAATTGAAATAAAGTAATCGGGTTTGAGTATATCCTGCATTGTCTCTGTCCGTTTTGGCCTACATATGTATGATATAATTATACTGTACTGCAAATATGGACAGCAGTAACTGTTCCCTTGAAATAAAGCAGGTCTCCATGCCATGATAAACCGCTTTTTTGTTGTGACAATCTATATATACATACACGATTTACCTGACGTAATGACAGTTTGATTCATATTGCATTCTTCTAAAAATGTCCTATCCACACTTTTAGGAACACTCAGTTTATTATACTCAATAGTAGGCTATATTCTATATATTCTTGTTCACCTTATATTTCCCGGTGGACGGCATAGATGTCTGAATCACTGACAGGAAAGTTACGGACCAAAAGTGACGTCCGGGGCGAAATCCACCGTAACTTTAGGAATCGCGCATGATGGTCACGTGTCCAATTGACCTGGTATAGAGAGGTCATATCAGGGACAGCGATGATCAGGCTGGATTCCTACCTCGTGTACTGTGATTATTTTAAACACTTTTTACCACCTTTCGATGATGTTCGTGGAATGGAAAAAATGTTATAATGAATAAATGAATGAATGAATGAATGAATGAATGAATAACTGAATGTATGATTGGGGTTTTAGACGACGTTAGTGCACATACAACCTTAATTGGGTCACGAGAACCTTCCATGGATGATAAGGTGAATGACACTGCCCTCAATACATGTACAATTATTCCATCTAATTCTTCCAGCGTATGATCGTGATAGGTGTCGTGGAATGAGAGTGAGATAACCTTTTAACCGCCGGCCCCGATTACATTGTTTGTTTTCAATTTGTTATTAACACATTAAACACGAACTTTTTAACACGTTAAAGATAAAGCGTGGCATCAATCAACAAGATTTCAAAATCGTTGCTCCCATTTTGTCAAATCTCAATAATTTTCGCTCATTTGAAGTGCAAATCGTCGCCTCGGAGCTAAAGGGTCCTATCTGCCACTCTGACGAGTGTCAGATAGGATCCTTTAGCTCCGAGGCGACGAAATGGTCACGATAAATCCCTCTATATATACTGCGGTTATATCGTCTCCTCGCTGACAAAGGGTTTGATCTGTCACTCTGATGAGTGACACATAGCACCCTGAATCATGGGGTTGGAAGACGTGGCTAAAATAAGAAATCTTTACCCCGGACAACGTCTCAATGCTGCACCAATGTTGGGCCAGCGTTGTGGATGGTGGCCTATGGTATTGGTCCAGCATTTCGTTGATGACACCTAAAGCACCAGGTATGTCAGCCTAACTTAATCTAATCTACAAAACAACCTGAGTCATACAATGACAACCGCTCTTTATATTTATTCTTGATTAGCTATGGTCTCAAATCAGGCAGCTCAAGCAACTGTTAAACAGCACAATTATGTCGACTGGAAAGAGGTAAAGCACACGTCGAGTTTCTTTGATAAAAGTGCATTTTTACACTGCAGGCGGCCATTTTTCTTGACACTGCAGTGATCTACAGACTGCGGGATTTTATTCGGTGTTTCCCTCGGCACTATTCTAGAGACACCTTTATAACGTCAGAAATTAGGCTTATTTTGCCATGTCATTCATGTAATACATGAACGGGGACATTGTAGTCGCAGCAGGTGGCAGAACCCACTGAGCACATGACTTTGTATAGACGTTAACTCAACGTCTGTGACGTTGATTCAACGTCTATGGAACGCCATGTGCCCGATCGGAATTTGTGGCCCCCCAGAGTGGCCCCCGTGTTTCGTTTGTGTATAACATGTATAATTCACTCATCCGCCGTGACTAAATAAGCTTAATTTACGGATCTTAAATTCCGATCTGTCACACAGATTAGTTTTTTTCATTAAAATGATTTCGCATACTTTTCGAAATGTGAATGAAATGAAATGAAATGAATGAATGAATGAATGAATGATTGGATGAATGAATGAATGAATGAATAAATGAATGAATGAATGAATGAATAATTGAATGAATGAATGAATGAATGAATGAATGAATGAATGAATGAATGAATGAATGAATGAATGAATGAATGAATGAATGAATGAATGTGATTGTAGGCCACATCTGTGCACATATAGGCTCAACTGGACCAGGAGAACATCTTGAGAATGGTGAGATGAATGAGATGACACTGCCCTCAAGACACAGGATTCTAAATCCCATCTCTGGCGGTCTGAGGCCAAGCACGCTACCTTTCGTTCATGGAGGCTCTCCACAATATTGAAACTTTACGCGTGAGTGGGGGATAAACTTTTACCTAAATGCCAGAGTGGGGTTCGAGCCCGCGATTACTGACTTTCCAGGCATGCAGCTTTAACCACTAAAACGATTTGAATGAAAAAATGCAACCGATTCTATTTGTACGCCGCACATTATATAAGCGGGCACAGTCGATTTCATTATGCAGATTAGTTTAATCACCCTCCAGCAGACAAAGTGTGGTATGTCCCACTTGTCTGAGTGATACATACCACACTTTGTCTGCTAGTAGACTGTTTGCCATTCCAGCATATGCTGACCCACGGTACAAAGCTTGCCGAAATTGATTTTATGGTGTTTTTAACCATTTTCGAGTATGCTGAATCCAATGCCGAGGGGTGCCAAGCTCAACTATTTATGCAAAGGCTCGAATTTTACGATTTAAAATTGGCCTTGAAAATCGCTCGATAATCTCCCAAAAACAAAGGTGACAGCCAGTACAAGGCATATGTATGCCTGTTTTATATTTGACCCACAGTATGAGGAGTGCCAAAATTAATTTTACAATGTTTTTAACCTTTTTCGAGTATGCTGAATCTAATGCAGAGCGGTGCTAAGTTCAACTATTTATGCAAAGGAACGAATTTTACGATTTAAAATTGGTCCCGGAAGTCACTCAACAAGAACACTGACGAAGGGGCCAACAAGGAGTCTGATCCAACATACGGCACATATATATACTTGTTTTTTATATTTTAAACTATTTTTGAGTCTGCTAAATATAATGCCGAGCGGTGCTAAGTTCAACTATTCATGCAAAAGCTCAAATTTTGCGATTTTAAGGCATATTTGATCGAATGCCGAGCGGTGCCAAGCTGAGAAATTATTATAAATGCTTAAAAATTTCGATTAAAAAGAAGCCCTGAAAATCTGGAAAATTGCTATAAATATGTGTGCTCGACGACTGCATGCATGGCTCAGTCATACATCTTTGCCTCCTTATGTTTTTAAAATTATGTAGGAATAACTCACAGTTGCAATTTTAAGCAATGATATATATTATTAGGCGAAATCAAGTAGAACATATTCTCCATAATGATTGTAATAAATGGTACAATGGCGTAAACATCTAACACCTTCAACAAAGGACATGCGCATGTTGTGCTTCAAATTGATTTCATTTTAGAATGTGCTATAATATAATCATGGTGATATAATACAACAACAAACATAGATATGCATGTTTTTGAAGGAGCAATCTACTTTGTGTATTATATTATCCTATTATTTGATATTACAACAAAGCCAACTGATGATCTATGATGACAGAGTACACCTCAGTCTTTCTCGAAAACACCACCTAATAACAACCACAAACATATGGTTTATGGTACTTTGGCGAACGACAAGTACAAAATGTCCTCATTTTGGGTGTCATATGATATAATTATATCTCTAACGCCATGATAAACGTATATAAGATATTTTTTTATAATTCTATTCATTTTAGGATGTCATTCTGTCAGTTGTTGAATGTTAAACACGAGTTTAATCCTAATCAATATATACACTGGACAATGATTATCTACATCTATTACTCTGTGTATTGTCATTACACGCCCCAATGGTTAGTTTTTTATGAAAAAGCCGAGTGAGCCCCAATCCTTCTCGGAAACACCTCCACCTCAATGTTCGAGAGCCCAATAAAGAGCCATACCGGGGTAATAAAGGATGACTTTGATGGCTTGTGGGAGAGCTTCTTCTTTGTCATGGTGATTGATGACAGCTTTCCATCATTCTCATACCAGCCACTCTTTGATGCAGCAGCAGAAGGAAGAATGGGGTGTAATTCAATAGCCCATTCCCACACACGGGTAACACAAATGTTGATATAGATAAGTATGAAGATCAAATGCATGTGATGTCATGGGCAGTTGCTCTGATTTGGAACAACTGAAGGAACACAATTATGTCAGTAGGCCTACGTTCGAGGCAATACCAATAGTAGAGGACATACTCATATTACAGTGCAGAATGACACGAGGGTCGGCATGGGTGGCATCGAGGCTCTGAGATTACATGTATATCCTGCATGCTGCATCTTACATCTTCCACATTCCTGAATAAATCAGCTGCTACATTATTAGGAGCTTGGAAAATATTCCATTTTCCAACGAAGTTTTGAAGGCAAGATTTGTTTTCATGTTCAGTAAGCACGTAATATAGAGGATTATATACTAAACCAGGGTTCGTTATATTCAAAAGAGTGTAAACCAGCTACTTTGTGTCAATTATTATTGCTCCAGATCGTGGTCTTACCTGCCGGTCACTACAGTGATAGATGCTTTAGCGTGTCGAAGCACACAAAGCCATACGAACTGAATGTTATGTTCTTTCAATCTGACTTTACTAAACAAGATATTGAAGAAATATAATCTGAGACATTTCACACACATAATATAACTTCAGGCAGCAGTGACAGAATTCGTGTGCGGGTTTTTAAGAAGCATTGTTTGTCTGTCACGATTTTGTAGTATCATCATGTACTTTGTTTTTCTCCAATCGGAGAATGTGGCTGGTAAGCTGATTTTACTTTCCCTGAACTGCCGAAGGGAAGCTCAAGAAAACACAAAACATTTGTATAACATTTGTACAATGTTGTGCAAATGTCATACAAATGTTTTGTGTTTTGGAACAATAATATTTTAATGTTGGGCCAGCGTCGCAGACCTTTCGACAACATTAAAACATCATTGTTTCAACCTGTCGTGTTTGCTGAGAGCTTGGTAAACATGAGACGTTGACTTAATGCTGGTTTAATGTTTGGCAAGCGTCGCAGACTATGGGCCAACAATATACCAGCAATAGGCCAATACATGCGTGCTGTGTGATTTTATGCGCGAACAATTAATATGTTCATGCCCTACAATCTTCGACATGTGATTGGTCGAGATGGTCATCTCGACCAATCACATGTCTAAGATTTTAATTATTCGGTTTGTAAATCTGACATTAACCCTTTAATAAATAAAGTTATTGAATTTTCACTCACTTGAAGTTGTGTCTCGCTAACGCGATTCACAACTTCAAGTGAGTGAAAATTATTCATATTTGACAAAATGGAGGGTAACTATTCTCAAATGTTGCTGATTGATGTCACGTTTTTAACATGTTTAAAAGGCTGTAGGCCTACTTAATGTGCTGATAAAAAAATTAAAAAAACGAATATAATCGGGACCAGTCGTTAAAGGGTTGAAATTGTTCAATGTTGATCCTGCGTCAAAGACGCTAGAAGAACTTTAAAACGCCATCCATCGGGTGAACGCCTATTGGTTGCTGGGCTATGTACATGTACCTAATACAACTAATAGGAGATATTAGTCCCCTTTATCTATCCTCACACAGCTGTAATCGTTGACGAGTTTTCTGAAAGATCAGGAGCTCATCACACGTTTTTTTGCAGAGAAAGGGATGATAAACTGAGAAAGGGAGCAACAGGTATAACACATTAATATTCTGTCTATCGAGATGACACCTTCTTGGTGCACAGACAGCATAGTGGGTGAATCTCAGCAAACAACTGAACAAGTAGACTGATGTTGCCGTGATGTTTATCCGCCGTCTGTGACGTTGGCCCACCATCACACAAACATTGATTGAATGTTTCACGTCTGCTGGGTTTTTTGACAGTCATTTAATCCTGCCATTATTAATTTACCCTGATGTACCTGGGCAGACAATAATCCTTCACGATTTGTCTGAAATATCAGTTGATCATCAAAAGTGATCTATGTTGGTGCATAGAAGGTCAGACCAGAATATCCGTGTCATATAGTCAATTTAATTATTTTGAGATGCCCCCCCCCCCCCTCAGCACTTAACCCTTATCCTGCAAAGTTAATTTCCTTATATTTTCAATTATTTGAGGTTGTGTCTCGCTACAGCGATCCACAACCTCAAGTGGTTAAAAATTACTCATATTGGCTTGATGAAAGACCAAACATTTGCAAATCTTGATCTTTAAACACCTATTTTTATTCCCAATAACTGTGATTTGTCGGATTTAAAACGACTATTATCGTGATTAACGGGCAAAGGGTTAACCCTTATCCTGCTGAATCAATAACTTCTAGTTTTCACTATTGTCAACCTGGAATTACTATCCAAATTTCCAGCTCCAAACGACGGAAAAATGTATTTTTTATTGAAAAATCATGTTGACTAATATGTTTAACTGAGCATATACCGATAAGAATGTCATGAACTTTGTGGACATTTCGTGTTACGTATGGGGATTACCTGAATTCTTCACGTGTTTTCCAGACACGATCTTTGATTGGTTACTTGGTAACTTCGATGATGTGTCCTGGCGTAAAACTAAATTGAATGAAATGAAATGAATGGGGTTTTATGCCACATTTGTGCACCTGTAGGACAAACTCAAAAAAGCTCTCCACAACCTTGAATCTTTACGAGTGAGCTTTGAAACTTGAATGCCAGAGCGGGGATCTAACCCGCGATCTCCCGACTTTTCAAGCAGGCAGCTTCAACCACTGCACCAGGGCCCCCGGTCCTGTCGTAAAACACAACATCACTTGTTGGTAAGTATACCGCCAAAAAGTCAGCTGTAAATGAATAAAGCGTACAAACAGGTCACATTCGATGAGCTGGTTCATCTACTTTTTTTAATTCAGACATTCAATTGATTTAATTAAAATTCAGAAAAAACGGAATGTCATGTTATTTTTGAGTCGGTAGAAATATCCAATGAAAATTTTGCAGAGAAAATGACTGGAAGTAATGAAATGTGCAGGTATAAAGCTCTAATAAAGCGCCATATTTTGATAGCAGAATTTGCCATTGATTTTAAATTGGCAATGATTGCCAAATTCAAAGCAACGACAAAAGCCTAGTCATACAAAGTATTAAAAAATCTGAATCTGAGAGCGTGTTAATATGCGACACGTCGGCACAAAAGAAATCCCATCGCGCATTTTCGGAAAATGATATAGTGCAATGTTCTGAAAAGGAACACACTGACAACATTATTACTCAAACCAAAAGGATGATTGTTATAAAAGAGGCAAAGACTCCAAAATTAAAATATTTATTCCACCGCTCCTTATGTCTTTCTCATTAAATAAATAAAAAAATAAATAAAACAAAAAATGAATTAAAAAAAATTATTTTGGCATTTCTGTACCTATGCAATTGGTCACATATGTTTTGAAAATATGTTTTTTTTTATCTAAAAGGACAATTATTCACGATTTATTTTTATTAAACAGAAATGTATTCCGTCATTCTAAGCTTGAAATTCAATACGAAAAACAAACTGACAACTGTCGCGGGATGCCAGTCAGTGTTTATGATTGCTATAGACGCTGTGATGTCCTGCTCCCACACGTGTGCTCCCAATGTACGTAAGCAGAAATACAATATCTGAGGACTGTTTTAATTGCCCGCCTCTTTAAATAACAAGACAACTAACTGTTAACCTATCAAGGCATATATTTTCCTTCACTTTGAAATTGATGGAAAATTACCCCGTTTGATAAAATACCCAAGTGTAACATATCACATTAAAATTCCAAACGACTTGTTTTTAATGGGTGTGAAAATTCATGTTAATAATAATATAATCTAAATATATGTGAGATGACCAATATTATGTGTCGCTGGCAGGCAAGGGGTTACCTCGGGGGTACTACAGAGGAGACATGATAATTATGTAGTAGTAAATGTCACTTAGGTAGTTTGTCAAATATTCAACTGTGCGCCACCACTAATTGCTATACTTATTCGCTGCACACGCAACGTAATAAGTGAACATAATATTGTTTACATTGATTGTATTACATTGACACGTTTACTTTTCAACTATTTTCTATCACAATTGAGTCAGTTTAGCGCAATCACGACTAGCATAATTTTAATCATTTTGTGAAAGCCTATCTAATTAGGGCTCATAGAAGTTGAACTAACAGAAAACAAGAAATTGAAATGCTTGCTAGCAAAGTAAACAAAAATACGTATTTTAGTTGTGGCCTGCGCCAGCATCAAACTAATTCAAGAGGGCAACAGGTTAATATACATCATCTTTAATCTTTTAACCGCCAAATTATTCAATTGAACTTTTCACCCACTTAAAGTTGTGTCTCACTGATGCGATCATCAACTTCAAGTGAGTGAAAAGTATTCCGATTTGAAAATCAGCTATTTTCTAATCTTGCTGATTGCCGTCACGTTTTATTTTTAACATGTTTAAAAGCTAAAATGTGTCGTGCTAATAAAAAACATGTAAAAAACGAATATGATCGTTAAAGGTTAAAGGATTGAATCTAAATCAGTTTGATTCAAACATACAAAGGGGGCCTAATACCCCATTCATTTCATTTTTTTATTCAACCATACAATGCGGATACTACTCAAAACCTAAGTATAACAGTTGGGTTTATTCTCATTTTTACTCTCAAGAATTTCAAGGGTTAAAACTCAAATCTAAGGTTCAGACCATGAGAGCCCACGAAACACTATTTCGTGGGAACAAAATAGTATTTAGTGGGCACGAAATAAAACAAATGAAAAATAAAATCTCATGGTCTTAACCAGCCACCGTACAAGTCTAACAATGATGCCTTTTTTACCCAATTGAAGTTGTGGGTAGTTGTGGTGGTAGGCCATATAATTTAAGTTAAATTTGCACGATTTAAGCTGGCTCTCAACTTGACAAGGGTCAACGCATATAGCCTCCTTCATACGCAAAAATAAAATATTAGTCATTAAAATTTCGAAAATGATACATTATTTATCGTCGTTTTGTCATGGTAAATCTTTGTTTATCTCAAGTACACGAGTACCGGTATAACTGCATCGTTATGTGAGGAATACGCAATAATATTGAGCTACGCTAGGTTAGAATATGCGGTACATACATATTGTTTTCAACAGTAAATTTTAAGTAATTTTAGACGTACACCACGAAGAAACAGCTCAGCTCAAATGGTAAAATGTTAAAGGCCCATCACCAGGCTAAAATCATTAAAAAATCGGTGATTTTATTTTGGCTTCTTAATATGACCATATGATGTAAACATGTCCATAGACTAGAACTGCAAAAGTGTTTTGATATTTGTGCTGCGAATTTACCAGTTAGGCTATATATAGAGACGAAACTCCCGTATTTCTTATTTTTGACATGGTTGTCCAAAATAAGAAATCAGGAATTTCGTCTCTATATCCAGATATCTAGCCTAACTGAAAAATGCGCAGCACAAAAATTTAAAAACTTTTGCGGTTCTAGTCTATGGACATGTTTATATCATATGGTCATAATAAAAATCCAAAATAAAATCATCGATTTTTTTATGAGTTTAGCCTGAGTATGGGCCTTTGATGGTTCTCAGACTAAATAGTAAGCTCATTTTTCTACCTGATGACTTAAGACTCGATGACTTTGATGTGATGTGCATAGCGCGGCTTTTCCATCAATAGACCTCTGTGCCATGGTCAGTAAATAAAGGTGCTCAGTCAGAAATGCAGGTTTTGCTAGAACACCAAAAACCTCGTAGAATACTTGCAGCCTAAACAGAGACGACAAGATAATCGCTTTGAAACTCGGTAATCGTGACAGCTCGTGACGTCCCTAATTCTGGCTGGTACGAATAGACAAACAGCAGTAACTGCTTCCTTCTTAAGTGAGCAGTTACTGTTGTTTGCCTTTGTGTTCCCCTGTGACGTGTGGTGACAGTCTCTGGCTGGGACACCGGTGTTTATTCATCCACCTGTGACGGTAGCCGTTTCCCTGGCAACCCTATCTACGCTCGGGTATGGGGGTGCTCCTCGTGATTGACGTTATCAGCAGTGACTAAGGACTCTTACATAACATGAGATGCTCAGAGACTGACTGTCAGACGTCATAAAGGTAAACTCCTTAGCGACGGATCTGTCAACGAGGGGGGGGGGGGGGGATTAGGTTTATTGATGGCAGCCTCAGGAGCCAGCTACCATAGAATTATCAGAGTAGCTGTCATGGTGGTGTGCGTGCTGTAAAAATGCCATAGAGGACTGTCACATTTGTCGATGTAAAAATAATACGCAAAAAATAGGCGACATATCTGGTTTGAGTGCCGCTGCAGCCGACATTTAAACTGTGACCGTAACTGTTTAAATGGAACCAAAAATAAAAATAATAAATATCAACAGCGCATAAAATAAATATAAAATTAACAAAATACATACAAATAACACCATTATCTGAAACATGTCATTTGAGTGAGCAATAAGACCTTTTGTATAACAAAAAATATAGAAATAACTTTCTAATTTTACACATTGAACATGTATATATAAATATGTACATCTCTGACTTAGAGTAGGATATGATGCTGACCCGAGCTTCCTCCTGTCGCGATATTTTCACAAAATGCAGAAAGCAACATAAGTTCAGATTCACTCACACGATGATAAAATATGTTTAATAATTGATATTTCTCGCGAAAAAATAATCACAGGTAATCATCATTGCTATTGTTTTTGTTTGCATTATTAAGTTATTTCGCAGAAGCGCAAATGTTTTCTTATTCAACATTTTGACCCGCTGTACATAAAGTAGGTAACAAATGAAACACATTTCAATTATGTTTTATGAAAGTCAGGAAGGTAATAAAACCTAGAAGTACATGTACCAAAAATGAGTATTGATAAGATGATTTGCTCTTCCATTCCAGACGAGTCAAGTCCAAACCAAGATAACGTCATGATAACTCCCAGTTAATGGCTACTGGTTTTGTTATGCCGATTGGCTGTCAAAGAAATGATTTTTCTGCCTGCTATCACAATGATAAGATGTCAGATAAAAACACTTGATTAGAAATAAATTAATTTGAGCATATTACCTTCCATTCAAATCGTGAAAATAGAGTGAGTTATGGGTGTCTTTTACGATTTTTATTTTTCTCGCTATAAGCGACTCAAACATTTCACAATTAAGGAAACATAATTCCTTTCTTTAGATTAACAGAGTATTAGTATGGGAATCGATTGTAATAACAACAGCTGTTGTATTGATTCGCCAGATGTTGGAGAACTGCATCTTCCACATCTTACCCACGAGCACGCAGTGCGATACCCTGATGTATCGAGCCTAGCGTCCAATTATTTTAAATAGCGAGATACCTTGAATGTTGCGCGCGCTGCGCCTCAAGACCTGCCAATCAGACAGAGCTTGACAGCTGCCTCAGAGCATAGCTTGCTTTTTTCCGATATAGCAAAGCTCGGCATCTCACGCTGATGTCATTGTGTACCGAGCTCCCTGATGGCGGCCACTATATGATTACTGGCTGCCATGAGGGAGTTCGGTACATGTATAGGAACTTAAGGGGGCGCCAATATAGGAACTTCAGTTCTCTATCTTTCCATTTACTCTACCGTCTGTGCGATGGGGAATAAATAACTAACGTTATAACTTCTTTGTTTGACTCCTTGTTTTTTTTTATTATAGTCATTAAACTGTGCACTCAACAGATGGAACAGATGGACGCAACGGCCCCGGCCTCATGGCTGACTCAGCGGGGCTAGGACAGGACGTCCGCCTGGCCCACTGGCTGGATCGCAAGTGCTCGAGTCGAACAGGACCGCGTGGGTTATAGCGTCGGCGGTGTCCGTCAGGGGGCGGCCTCTCGTCAGATGCCGAACCTCGCCGAAACCGGTAGCTGTCCCCACACATGTTACTGTCAAAAATGTGAGATTCCCAACTTGGCTATATAATTCATTTAGCAACGGAAATAGGTAACTGTGCTGAGAGCTGAAGAAGAGGTCAATTCTTCGTGACCTTTTATGACATTTTAATAAATCTGAAACATCCAATAAGGTTTGAATCTTAGACACACCCCCAAGATGACCACATCGTCGCCTCGGAGCTAAAGGATCCTATCTGCCACTCTAACGAGTGTCAGATAGGATCCTTTAGCTCCGTGGCGACGACATATACAGATATAATAGATTGTAGTACTCGATACGGCCAGGCTCCTGCAGTAAGCACTCGCGTGCCAATGGCCAGGGGAAGATGGAAAACTGATGAATTTGCTTCACATTCAACAAAAGTGAGCAGTGTCTGCTCGGTAATTATGGGTTAAACAACTAAAATTGGTAGATATAAAAATAAATGAATGGGGTTTTAGGCCATCTTTGTGCACATATAGGCTAAACTGGGCCAGAAGAACCTCCTGAAGATGGTTAGATAGAAATTCCGACTCTAGCGTAAATTTAGCTGGCTGTCAGTGAAAGAGCCATGAGAGGACTGTTGCACAGGTTTGATGATGGTGAAATGAATGAGATGACACTGCCATCCAGACACAGGATTCGAAATTCGAGCCCCACAACATTGAATCTTTACGAGTGAGCGGGGAAGAAACATTAACTTCCTTTGAGACTTGAAGGCCAGAGTGGGGTTCGAACCCTCGATTTCCGAAATGGGTAGATGATCCCCGCTATTCTGCCGTACAAAGACGGTAACTGTTTACTTTTCGGAGCAGAATTTAGAACACTTAGTGGTCCACCTAATATATATAAAATAAGACACCTGAGGTTTGCCAATATCCTCAAAGCATGCCAAACATTACAGTGGTTGTGCAGAGCGGATACTGTAGCTCTCTATAGTAAAAGTAATAATTTAATGAGGTTCATCATCATTATATGTCTTTATATAATATAATAATTAGGCCTATTACGTTATTGCTCTCTCTTATCACATAGCATGTTGTATGTTACAGGTATTGGAGATAACTGGCTTAACCAATTATTTCCCTAATTGCACACCCTTTAACTCCAGAAGTCCTGCATTACGACATTTCTAAATCATTCGGCTGCTGATTCAAATGTCAGCCTGGAACTTTATGGAGCTAATTTATATTATGTTCCTAAAACATTAGTCACGTTTATTAATAAAATAATTATTTTTACTTAAAGTTTTTATCGTCTTTTTGATGCTGGAAATAGTGTCAGTAATTTCAGCTTCAAAAATAAAAAGAAAAGAGAACGGACAACTCGTCAGCGGAAAGCTTAAAACTATAAAACTAAAAGCAAAGTTCAATTCCTGTTCCCAAAGGGTGACATAAGCAGGCCCCGGGTGAAATCATCTGCGCAGCTTCTCTCGTAAAAAGCAGTTTACGACCCACTAAACATCACCTAATACAGATGACGGACGGATGATCGCGGCGCCTTTTATGGAGCGACTGATTAGGAGATATGACAAAAGGCAATAATGCGATAATGATAATGTGGATGCCAATCTGGAGGCAGTGATAGCGCGTCAGACTTGGGGCTCGTAACTCGCGAAATGGCGGCGATTAGAGAGGCAGCGTAATGACGGATATAATCAGATAATTATCTCTGAACGCCGAGTGCAGAAGTGATGTAAAAGATCAGCCTTTGGTGCTATTGGTATTAGAGGATCGTACCTGCCAGTCGGATCTCTCCGTACATGCATTTAGTCTCATGAAATAACGTAAATCTGCATAGACTCCCCATCTTTCCTGTAGCATGTCGACCTCGCAAAGCCTAGCCTTGCTGTAGGGAAGATGAAAATCCCTAGTGTCAATAAAACATCTACGTGATCAAAATCTACATGATGAATTGAATTGAATATAGACCTACATGTATGTATCGAAAAATCCTAGCTTAAGGTCAGTCAACGGCTTTTTTATCGGCATCCCATCACATATACAATATTATTGTTGATTCCCTGAAATAAAATCTACCGATGTTATCTACGGCTGATTGCTGACGCAACCCGTTATCATCAGTCACACCTACCGCCATTTATTCAAATGATACATTATAGTCAGCAGTTTACCGCTCTATGTATGAAGGTAATTCTGAAGAAATGCCCAACTCAAGTTGAATGAAAATTACCATAATTATTTCATAAAACACACAAGTGTGTTAATTACATCGATTAGATTAGAATTTTTTATTTTAATTAAATAATATCATATTTTGTTGAATAAGCTGTATTAAAACTATGCATTTATTTTATGAAATGGGGGTAAATAATTAGTTGAAAAACAATTTTATTTGTTTATAGTAAACATAATTTACATTCATAGTAAATACACATTTACACACCCTCGTGGATAAACAGCTAATACACATATACATTCACACATAGAGCTCTGTGTATAACTATAACATCCGCATGAAACACGAAACCGCCACTTAACCCTTTCAAGCCTGAATTTTCCATTGTCATCCTCATCCACTACAAGCCGCGAATTGCTGTCGCAATTCTCGACTTGCAGTGGACGAAGATGACTTGAAGTGGGTGGTAAATTAAAGAAAATTGCCATGTATTTGTAAAACAGTTTCATGGAAATTTTCATTCTAAAACCCTTGATTGTAGGAAAATTAAGTCTGTTTTCGGGGATGTAAAATGATGCTTTAATGCATCGTGAGGGCTTAAAGGGTTAAAAGGAAAAACATATCTCAGAAAAAAACACGGAATCTATATTGATCTTTATCACCCTGTGAAAACATCTGTAGACACTGACACATGGAGAAACTCTGTGCTCAAGCGGGCGGAGTATCCACACTTGTTAAAGTGGCACCAATTGCTAGACCAACTATCTGTGCAGCTGATCGGCATGCTTATTTGAAATTTTAACCTGTTCAAAACTATCCTCAAAAGAAGCAGAATAAATAATCAAATTACTCTTCACCATGTCAACGGATAATATTTTTATCTTGAAACATTTCGATCCTTGTTTACTTCTTACATACTTAATATTTTGATTCAGCGATGTTCCCAAGCCTTCCTGTTTCATCCGTGTAACTATTAGTCTTAATTATACTACGTAATTTACTGATACCTCCTTCTTAACCCTTTGACTTCCAGGCCGGAGTGCATGCCAGGATCCAGATATACTGGTGTAGGAGTTCTATTTTTCGTCATTTAAAGCTGGAATTGCTAACGCAATTTCCAGCTCCAAATGACGAAAAATACATAAATGTAGTAAATATTTGACGAAAATTTGTGTCATTTTATGGTTACGTTCATTGACGAATGACGACGGAAATTTCCGTCATGTATGGTAGTGAAAAGGTTAATAATACATGCCATTTCGCGATCGCTACATGTAGAGATTGTAAAACATACGGATGACTTATGATGACTTATGAATAAAGAGGACTTATGAATACAAATGACTAATGAATAGACTTACAGATACAATGTCAGTTTCAAATGAATACGAAAGCGAAGTAGACATACATCAATTCAAGAGTCATAGTGCCTTTAACACGCTTTCTTTAACACCTGTTGTCAACTTTTTTAGTCTCTCTTGAAAAACTGAGAAATTTCACAAATCCAACACATTTTCATTGACTTGAAGTTGTGGATCGCGGTAGCAAGACACAACTTTAAGTCACTGAATATTTACATGGTATGACTAGGAGCTGTGCGGTTATTGTCATCCAATATAATTAAATTGTGAATATGAAATCATAACAAGACATAATGAAGTGTATCCAATATCTGATCACACATAACTAGTA
This sequence comes from Flabesymbios commensalis, assembly GCA_964017125.1. Classification (NCBI taxonomy): domain Eukaryota; kingdom Metazoa; phylum Annelida; class Polychaeta; order Terebellida; family Flabelligeridae; genus Flabesymbios; species Flabesymbios commensalis. The sequence continues at coordinate 22,289,902 of OZ024911.1, forward strand.
TCATGATGTGTCTAAATCAGATATTAGTTATTTATTATAACATAAATCAAATATCATCCCACGCACTGCCTGTGTTTAGGCCGAGCGATCAATCCTTGATTATATAGCCTCGGATTGCAAGAGTGAATGAGAAAATGAATACTTTCTGCACATTGTGGTAATATCACGATATAATGAAGCCTGCAGTCGTAATTATACCCTACTCTTATCGAATGACTTGAAGGGTTATTTTACAGGAGTGCATAAAACCATAGACAGCGCTGCACATTCCGGACCTTTGAACAATTTGAAGCGCGAATATATAATTGTATGCACAAACTCAATGACATGACACAAAATCCTAGTCTCCGTCAGCGGTAGGGCGTGGGACATGATGACACTGCCGTCTGTCACACTGGGCCCCCGTAGTGTGGATACAGGATACTCTAACACTCAGTGCAGTGTGTATCCAGTACACATATTACCATCAGAGAAAAGCTTTCAGTCCCTCTATTCTACTTTTTCAAAGGAGCCTACAGAAATCTTCTCGATATAAGTATTTCAACCACACCAATCAATACAAAACGTCATGCTCAGTAAAAAAACCCGCTATGATAAAAATGTGTATACACTCAATTTTACGCACTTTACAACACGACTAAGTTCATCATATTTCGATAGACATCATTTTAATGCTGGGCCAGTATTAAACTATTATTATGTCATTTGTCGTGTGCATGAGCAGGCCTCGTGCTCACGACACATGCTTGAGTCAACAACGGCAGATTTAAATGAATGAAAAATGTCACATTGTAATTATTAACAGGTTAACCCTTTCAGCGCGGGGACCGTCTTTATACGTCAGGATTTGACGTCTGTGGACGTCAGATTCTGGCGTATAAAGTCGATCCCCGCACTGAAAGAATTTAAATATTTCTAATGGCCGTAGACCCATAACATAGGTATTCAAATGAAATAGCTAATTAAGACATTTATGATGATCTCGAATCGAAAAAACCTTTTGGTCTCCATAGTTTATACAAACAAATTCAGCGTTATAAGGGTTAAAGAGCTGAGGCAAACAACATGTACATGCGCGGTTTCATCTGATCAGCAGACCAAGAGGCGGCGTATAGAGTGTTACTCACTGTCTATGCATGAGATGAATGGAAATATACGCATAGCTGCAGGGGAGGCGACATCGATATCGAGGTTCTTGGTATAATTTTGTATGTTTTTTAAACACCCTTGTCGTCTTTCTGCACTACGTGGCATAATTCAATAAAATGTATTAACCCTTTCAGCGCTAATCACACCACAGTCATTTTATATCTGTTGTATTAGCAGATTGAATCACTGTTAATGGGAATGAAATGTGTGTTTAAACATCAAGATTCGCAAATGTTTGGCCTCAAATTTAATAAGAGACACAACTTCAAGTGGGTAAAAATTTAAATTTTATAACTTAGCAGGAAAAGCTTTCAAAAAGGAAATGATACGGTCCCTCACATTCTCATTTCTTTTATATAATTACTTGCACTTTGTTATTTAATAAAATCTTAACTTATTTGTCACAGCTGCCCAATGGACAAGATAGCTTGTGCGAAATCAGAATTCGCGACACTTTGACATAAATTGTAAAGTTATAATTATTTTCCCGAATCCGCAATAATAACAAAAAAATAAAATAATACGTTCATAGATATTCTAAAATAGAAAATCCGTAAAAGACAGAGAAATCCGTTGGAATGGCAATCCTGTATTAGTACACCTCAAGGTGAATAAAAGAGATAATGAATACCACAGTTTTAATTTAGTATGAGTTTTGTGTTCTGTAGGCACACATTGTCTTCCTCCCATTTTCCATCACTATTTTTCATTCATTTGAAGCTGGAATTGCTAGCGCAATTTCCAGCTTCAAATGACAAAAAATGCTTCTCTGTTATAAAGAATAGACATGGCCCAAATTGCAATTATTTAATTAACTGACCATCTACTGCAAAAGATTTAATTAACATTTCATTTGGCTCGATACTTGCTTGAGAACATATCGTTCTAGCAGGATAAGGGTTGATAAGAAATATATCCCTCAAGTTATTATTACCGTACTTTTTTCTAATCTGATTAAGACCGTATTACTGATTCATTGCCTTGGGTTCTGAACGGCATAACAATGCCTGTGTGTTGTTCTGAGATTTGTTTAATTTTGTAATATTTTGCGAGTAATTATACTAGCGATAAATCTCCCCAAGGCATCTACCCATTGGTTTGACTTATACCCAATGTTAAGTTGATGTTTGGCCGGCGTCATTACAGGGTCTTCATCAGTGTGACCTGGATTCCATGTATTTGGTTTGTTAATATTTAAACCACGAGCAAACAAATGGCTAAGATATAGCCTACATATAGGTCAATAATATCAGTTTTACAAAATTTGACGTTATTATAAATCAATAAAAAAATTGTTTTATCACGAAATAATTATGTTCATTTGCATTTATCATAGTTATGTGGGATAATTTTGAGAAAATTACGCATGTAATAGTCTGTTTCAAAATTAAAGAAGGTTACAATCAGCAAAAGTTATATGTGTTTCAATTCACTAGCAGTTCCGGATCGCAGCATATCAGCTGCTCGAATAAAGCTTGCAATGGAGCATTTGAAAGGCTTGTGCCAGCTTGTCTACCATACATCTGCTCCCTTTAACTTGCAAAAATTTGCATATAATCCGTGTTCATTAATTCGTTGGTTGGTTGTTTGCTTCGTTCGCTCGCTCGCTCGTTCGTTCGTTTGTTCGCTCGTTCGTTCGTTCGTTCGTTCGTTCGTTCGTTCGTTCGTTCGTTCGTTCGTTCGTTCGTTCGTTCGTTCGTTTGTTCGTTCGTTCGTTCGTTCGTTCGTTCGTTCGCTCGTTCGTTCGTTCGTTTGTTCGTTCGCTCGTTCGTTCGTTCGCTCGTTTGTTCGTTCGTTCGTTCGTTCGTTCGCTCGTTTGTGCTGCTTATGACCTTATTTCATTCAGCTTTGTGCCAACGTGTACACTCATATTAATACGTTCCGCATTCCATGCTTGTGTAGCGTGTATGTACGGTTTGAAATATTGTGTCACAGGTAAAATATTCTTGACCATTGAATTATTGCGGCTATTAATAATGACTTGTGAACGTCGCTTGAAAAATCGGCAAATCATGCGGCAGATATTGGTAACTTCTATGCCGATAAACAGGTTCATAGGTTATATTAGGTAGCATTCAGGCACTGTCAATCTCAATAAAATATATTTCTGTCTGTCTGGCTCACCTACATGCTTGGCCGTCTGTGAGTGGGAGTGTAACATCCGCCTTCCTGGACATTTTCATTCTATTTTTCATTCACTGCTAGGTATGATTTGCTGCCACAAGTCTCACCTCAAAGTGAACGAATAAAACACGAACGATTATATACCGTTGCCTCAGAGCTAAATGATCCTATCTGCCACTCTAACGAGTGTCAGATAGGATCATTTAGCTCCGAGGCGACGATATCAAGTTGAAGCTCCATATGCCGACATTTAATGGGGGGTAACAACATGTTCTATTGAATTAATTGTGATAATAATTTGTCAGATCACGCCTATATATGCACTAGCAGGTAAAGGAATACGTGACAGGTAAAGTCATACGAGTCATACGATTTTTCTACACTCGAAATTGTGGGTCACGGTAGCGATACACAAATTCAAATGCAGACAAATTTGTGGGTTTAAATTACTTTCCTTTCAATAGATCATTTCTCCTTCATATTGTCTTGTTTGAAGGCCGAATAAAACGGCTGAAAACGGCTGTAGACGTGATTAGTACTTATAGGGTTAACCCTTGTCCTGCTGATCATGACTATTTTCGTTTTTAACCTGTTTTATTAGCTGATTAAACCACTGTTATTGGGAATGAAATGAGGGTTCAAACATCAATATTTACAATTTTTTGTGTCAACTTAAGCAAATATTAGTGATTTTCATCCACTTGAAGTTGTGGATCGCGGTAGCGAGACACAACTTCAAGTGGGTGAAAATTTAAATTATTTATTTTAGCAGGATAAGGGTTTATACAAATTTTGTACTGGTTTACGGACAGCCCAGACAGCGTATACCAGTAATCTGAGAAACGAACGTGTCCTTTATCCTACTTTGTCAATATTTTTAACACTGTTACATGATGCGGTTAATTGTAATTGAATCAAACAAGCATACCTTTCATTATACATCGTCTGCTATATATAAATGTATTTATACATGTACTGAAAAGTACCCAAACCTCTTATATTCTGAGACAAGAAAGAGACTGTTGTGATATTTCAACGTTATCAACATGCACTTTGTCTAACCAAGGAATATCTTTATTGATATTCCTTGGTCTAGCGGGTAGTAGGTGGTAAGTGTAATTGTAACGATCCCCAACATTTAAACATCCGTTCCATTCATTCACATCGCATTGCTAAATCTTTTCTAAATGTTCTACCACGGTCACTATGGTCATTGGAATGACCTATGTGTATGCGTATGTTTATGGTCGTGAGTAATATAATAATTATGTCATTGCGACGTGGGCCCTAGAACCTGATTTCAATTACAACAGTAATTGGCACCATAGTCTATGCAGATTATATTTTGGTCGTTTTTAACTTCTGAACAAAAATTCAAAATGATCGCTGAGGCGATCCACAATTTTAAGTGGGTGAGAATTATATAGATTTGTCAAAATCTAGGCAAAATATTTTAAAATCTAGCTGACCAGAAACATAAGTATTTCACCTTGAAAGAGGCTATTGAAAGTGCTGATAGAAATGAACAAAAACGATTGTTATCGTGATTGCACAGTTAAGACATGTCTACCATATCTACACTGGACATAGTCACCTGTTATAGTCAAGTACTCTATAAGTGAATTAACCCTTTACCTGCTAGTGCCGCATTATATGCTTCACAGGGCAATTTGTCAATAAAGTATTTTAACAAAACTATGCAAACCATCTACATTAGGATGCTTTTGAACTTACGATTTGCTATAATACACTTGACGCTTTCAAAAGATTGGGTAATTTTTTTTCACAGTGCATGGGGTGAGAATTGCGGCAGCAATTCACATCTCACAGTGAATAAAAATATGATGATATTTTGCAGTAGGCAAAGGGTTGACGAATAAACATGTGTACTGTACGACTTATAAGTCATTTACCTCTGGTTTTATCTTGCCGATCAGAAAGTACATGATACTGAGTATCAAGTTTCACTTGTTATCGGTTTTATTGTAATGGACACGACAATTCGGACTTAGGCAATGCACGCGGCACGATCTAAGGACATTGTAGGATAGTCTCATGACCTTGAGTTAATGTCTCCACCGTGTACTCGCCAATAATAAACCCAGCGTACCGGTTTGACCTGTTGTAATTTCCATCCGGCCCAAGGTGTCAGTCGCTGGCGCCAGCCACAACTTTGACTAGGTAAAAATCACGGAAGTCATTCAGTTTGGAGCTAACTCGTTTCTGTCGAGTTGAGAGCCCCGTATTGTTAGAATCTAAAATGCTTGAATTTTAATATTTAAACCTTGAAGCGCTACATTAAGTAATTTAAATTTTCACCCACTTGAAGTTGTGTCTCGCTACCGCGAACCACAACTTCAAGTGGGTGAAAATTACCCGTATTTGTTTAATTTAAGACCAAATATTTGCAAATCTTGATGTTTAAACCCTCATTTCATTCCCAATAACAGTGCTTTGATCGGCTAATAAAACAAATTTAAAAAGATATAGCCGTGCTTAAAGGGTTAACATGTGTCCTTCTGAGACCGTATAGGCCTACATGAATACGTTTTCACGAGCGAGTTTTTAAAAAAAAGCAATATGACTTTGAAATTGCTGAAATATTTTACAGATAGTTGGATGCTCAGTAAGTCAAATGGCATAGCAGCATCAGGATAACGGTTGAGATGCACGTAAACTACATTCGGAACAACACAATATATTCTGCTTCTAAATGTTGGGTTATGTGAGGTGTTTACAGCAGGTCGCCGCTAATTAAAACTCATTGAGTAAAGTTATTAAGCTAAAAGGTCCGCACTTTCAATCTGGGTGTAGGTGTCAATCTGGTACTATATATCACATTCTATACTTGGGATAACATGTTAGCTCGTAACTTTAAGATACTTGGGTAGAATCTCGATAGGACTGCGTATTGCTTGTGAATATACATGGTACACCTTCACTGGTTTGACACAACCAAGAATATAGAAAAATATTTTTGCAAAAACACAATAATCTCTTGTATACTAAACTGTAATTTAACAACTGGTAGATATGATTCCAGCACATAAAATATTGATTGATTGATTGATTGATTGATTGATTGATTGATTGATTGATTGATTGATTGATTGATTGATTGATTGATTGATTGATTGATTGATTGATTGATTGATTGATTGATTGATTGATTGATTGATTGATTGATTGATTGATTGATTGATTGATTGATTGATTGATTGATTGATTGATTGATTGATTGATTGATTGATTGATTGATTGATTGATTGATTGATTGATTGATTGATTGATTGATTGATTGATTGATTGATTGATTGATTGATTGATTGATTGATTGATTGACTGATTGACTGATTGATTGGTTGGTTGTTTTAGTTAGTGTTAGTTAGTTAGTTAAGGGCTAACTAACCAACGGGGCGGGAACCAGGGTCTTCAGGTTGGATGTAAACCCGTGGCTCCCTAGCACTGTCCAGAAGGTACCACTGAGGGTTATACTCATTCGTGAAGCTTCCTGTCTGAGGTTTATACTCATTCGTTTGTTGGTTGGTTGGTTGGTCAATCAATGAATCAATGAATCAATGAATCAATGAATCAATCAATGAATGAATCAATGAGGCTTTATGCAATTTTTGTGCAGATACAGGCCAAATGGGAACAGGAAAACTCCTCCAGACAAAAGCCTCGAAATTCAAAACCCGACGATCTCGGTCATGTAGGTTAGTGGCAATATTTAATGTTTACCAGTGAACGGAGAAGAAACATTTTGTTCCTTTGTACCCTAAATACCGCGAGCAGGAAACGTACCCCGAACAGGCGACAGCGTTAACCAATGCAGTATCACAAAAATAAGTAGAACAATGTCATGCAATAACCTCATGCCACATGCATGCGACTGTGACGTGTGTACACTAACGCTGTTCTGCAGTCAAAATGCAGTATCTGTTCACTTGAAATGTAAGCAGATAGTGCCTTATGACTTAGCGAGGCAGTAACGGTTTCGCAGGGCCAAATTCCACAGAAAAAACATTGAGTTCCAATAAACAACGTTCAGCAATGTTTGCAAGGTAGCGCATACCCCATAGACTCAAAGGGTGGGACAGTTAATTTCAAATCCCATCACGTGCCCTGTTGTTTCCCTGGGGTGCTTGTTTTTCGACCCACGGGATGTTTTTGACACCCGGCGCCCGAGGCAACCGTACACCTTAAAAGTATTCTCGTTTTGAGACAATACCGGCCGGACGCCGGCACAACATTGGGCCTATGGCACGACGTTAGTCCAATGTTGTGCCGGTGTTGTGTATGGCTCAGCTGTATGACGGCAGTGGGAGTCATGTGCAGAAAGTGACATGTTGCTTTTTATTTAGGTACATCATGTATATGCCAAGGCGCATTCGGTTGAGGGATTATAGCATAATATTTATAGAAAAGTTCATGCGCGGTATAAATTATAATCTATACAGCCGTGTATTAAAAGCGGATGAGTTATAGTTGATCACTTTTCATTATTATCTACCTGTATTTCTCGATCGATCTATCTACGGAACAATGGCCATGATCTATCAATCAGTCAACTAAACAATCCTGCAAATATGGTATACGGTGAAACAGGTGAAATACCGCTTAGTTTACGTGTTAAGTGTAGAATTGCTATACTGAGTCGATTAATCACATGTCAGACTAAGAAGTTATCATATTTTATTTATAAGTTTATATATAGTTTACACACAAATAACCTCTACCACTCTCCGTGAATATTATTTGTTAAGAATACACAATGTGATTGCGGTTTCTCAGAGATCTAGCAAGACCAAACTATTCCCACTGGAATAGACCTGTTTAACAATACTATTTTACAGCGCATTAACTTCAGAATGTTTCAGCTAAGTTTTGAAAGAGAACATTATCTAACCAATCTACCTGTCTACCACCAGCCCTCTGGATCCCACTCTGTATATTCAGATGTCGAAATCATAGACTTCTTGTTGAAATATTTAGACAAAATTCAGAGGACAGAAATTTAAGGTGCTGCACTTTATGCCACATAAAAGAAGTGGGAGACGAGTTACATTATGTACTAAAATGTCCTTTCTTTTTTAGTTCAAATGTTCACCCACTTGAAGCTGTGGCCCCCCTCACGCGATTCACAGCTTCGAAAAATTAAACTGTCGGCTTACAGTTTAGCAGAGACTAGAGATACGTTGCGGTTCTCCTCCAGCAATGTCGCTGTTATATGAGTGTGGTATAGCTATTATATAACAGCTTGCCTGATTTGAAAAACGGGAAACTTTTATACGCGGTTATTTTCAGCTAATTGATTGAGCTGATGCCGCATTGAGATGCCCGCGCACGTCAAGGGTTCGCAGGTAGGCTTACAAAGCGTAATGGAGTATCCAAGGTCACCGAGTATCTATCTACCATAACTACCTGCAGAGGTGACCTTTAGGGTACCAGAGACCCCTCTGTGAGGTATACTAATCCCATAGAGCTTCCTCCTCAGTAACTACTATAACTGTCTTTTTATGAACTACCGGTGACGCCAACTTCCAATAAAAGTCGCACATTCTGTATGGAGTTGTTCACGGGCCGTTTCAGGAGCGCATTTTAATTCTCTTAAATAGGTATGCGTGTTGAGAACGGCGCCTTCACGGTGTATAAATACGTCATCTTGCGAAATATATTCTCAAAGGATCGACACCCGTTTAACGTTGGGCCAACGTCTATGATGTTTGATCCAAGTTTGTGCCGGTATCAAGTCATAAACTTGTCTTTACGGAGGTAAGCTATTTGGAGACGTGTAATCTCCCATGAAGATATCAAAGCTACCTGACAGCTATGTCCATAAAAGCAAATATAATCTAACGTTACTAGATGTGTAATCATCTTCAACAATCCATTAATGTGCTGCTGGAGACTTGTTTGGACAAGATGAGAGAACCATATGGGGCTGATTGCCTCATCGAACCAGAATGTTGTAGCTCATATAGATTTGACGGCTATTCATTTGTAAATATAAAATTTGCTAGCAGTATTTTGCCAAGGGGAAGTTCCAGCGTGGTCACCCACAACATAGACCACAGGGTGACCCGCAAACACACACATATACTACGGATTGGCTGGAAGTCTTGTGTTTTGTTGAGGATCTTGTAAATTGTATGATATAAGAGTGCTATGGTATGACAAAGAAAATAATTATGTGTAACATGTATAAAAATTTTATTATATCTATAGGCCTACACTAAATAACCTTTCGAAACCTCTCACCTGAAATACATGTAATCTCAATCAGAATCTATGACTGGGACTTATATGCCACTTTTGGACACTGCAGGCTTAACAGGGACAGTAGGATGGTGAGACGAATCAGGTCATACTGTCCTTCAGACAAAGAATTTACAATTCGAACTGAAGACGAGCACGCTACCTTTCTGGCACAGATAATCTCCAATTTAATTATTCTTTAAGTGTGATCGAAGAAGAAAAAAATCGCTTATTTGACAGTTTTATATGCTGAGCGCCGGTGACATCCCCACGCTCTGGTATGACAGGTAGTAGCTCTAAATTCCAATCAGAGCAGAATTAATATAGCGCCAGCATTTTTCAGCGTGTTTACATGCAGCAGTATATCACACATACAACATGAACGTTGATAATAACAATAGAATTATAGTAACAACAACTCTGCATGGGCTTGGATTGGTCGACCGGATATTCCCAGCATGCTCACGTGACTTCATATTGGGTATTTACTATGTTATAAACTGGATGGTGATGGACGACAGCATCGATGCAGAATAAATATGGTCACCATAACGATTTCATTATACATGCCATCTCCGAAGATACAGTACATGCATGTTAATCCAAAAAAGGGTGCACTCGTACAAAGTCACTCGCAGTCGAGCTGAGTGTCACCAGGTCACTGAGTACGAGTGTATGTAACCGGGACCACTATGATTATATAGAAATCCACCATTGGTCAGCTGGTGACGTCCTAACCCAGCAAACACGAGGCGTTGGCCCAATGTTGGGCTAAAGCTGTGCCAGCGTCGTAGACGGGGGGCCACCATCAGCCCAACATTGGGCCAACGCTTCGTGTTTGTTGGGAAGCCAGCCGCGTTACAAATCGCAAGTGGACGTATAAAGATGGGGTAATGTTTAATTGAGCATGATGGGGCGTGGGCGGGGGCCCTGGTGCAGTGGTTAAAGATGCTGCTTGGAAAGGTTTGGAAAGTCAGGGATCACGAGTTCGAAACCCGCTCTGGCCTTCAAGTTTCAAGGAAGCAAAATATTTCTTTTCCACTAACTCGTAGCGATTTAAAATTGTAGGGAGCCTACATGACCAAGTGGTAGTCTGCTCGGCCTCAGGCCGCCAGGGCTCGAATTTCGAATCCTGTGTCTGGAGGGCAGTGTCATCTAATTCATCTCACCATCCTCATGAGGTTCTCCTGGCCCAGTTTAGCCTATATGAGCACAAAGGTGGCCTAAAACCCCAGGTATTTCAATCATTTGATCATATACTCATATGCACATACAAACAGTTGTAACTAACAGTTGTTACAACTGTTCGTCTATGCAGGAGTACAGATTGTGACATTTAGTGATTGACATTACAATTACACACAGTTCTGCACCACCTTAGGCCAAAACGCTAAACAAGCAGTAAAAACTAAACAGGCGTGATAAAATCTGAGTATAATAGGAGAAAAACTGAATACACTGGGTGATCTTTAAAAAGCGTCAAGGAGCTATCGGATTACTTTGTCCAGGCTAAGGTGGATAACGAAGTGATGTTTAAGGGGTATTCGCGAGTAATAAAAACCCATGATTTAGGGGGGATGGGGTGTAATTATAGCAAGTTCGGAGAAAGTGTAGTCGCAAACAAACCATTTGGACTCCAAAATCCGACTGGAAATTTGCGAGAGCACAAGACGGGTCCTCGAACACAGTCGGAGTATTATAAAATTTGAAACTCGGAATGCTGTCTAATTCACAACATTTTCTCAGATTACAAAAACGCAATACAATTCTCAACCTTCCTCAATTTATAAGTGGTGCTTTATTAGTGATCCGTCAACAAACTCAAAGAACGGCCAAGTTAATTTGATGTCGGCCCAAGATTTGGGTCAACGTTAGATATAAATTCAATGGCCGAGAGCAGGTCAAAAAAGTTTGCATTTATCCCCGAGTCACACGCCTGTGGTGATACTTATAACTCTTGTCTCGCTGAAATGTTTGTCAATATTTTTTGTCATATAAAGCCGAAATTGCTGACGCAATTTCCAGCTTTATATGACAAAAAATATTTTCAGACATCTCCCTGATTAAATTATGATAAGCATCTGTGCCACACAACCTATCTGTTACCTTCAGTGGCATTTTGTTCCACTCTCAAATTAACCGTTAAACCGCCAAGCGCGACTATAGTCATTTTTAATCCGTTTCATTAGTCAATTACGTAACTGTATTGGGAAAGAAAAATGACTGTTTAAACACCAAGGTTCACAAATGTTTGGTCTCAAATCGAACAAATATTCAAGAGTATTTTCCACCCACTTGAAGTTGTGGGTCGCTGTAGCGAGACACAAATTCAAGTGGGTTAAAATGTAAATCAATTAACTTGGAGGGATAAGGGTTAATAATGTTAGAAAACGTTTTATACCACAGTAAACACGGGGCATTCACTCAATGCTGTTTCAATGTTGGCCCAGCGTCGAAGACGGTGGGCCAACATTGAAAAGGGCATGAGTTAACAAAAGAAATCAAATCATCGATAGATTCTAATCAGAATTTCGAATTCGACCCCGAAGGCTTAACGTACTAAGTTGATCTTACGTATGCTTGAGGCCGCAGATAACTCGATTTATCCACAGCATGTCACTTTTTCAATGGTAAAGTAAAATGACGGATTTTTCCATTGCTATAAAAGGTGTAACTTTAACAAGTGGCATTCAGCACATTTAGATTCCAATATGACGTGATTTAAATATGTGATTGTTTATTTCCTTGACACTGTAAGTGTCAAGGAAATATATATATATTTAAAAGTCAAACCCCGACCCACAATCACAAGTGGGCAAATTTGATCATTTCAATACATGGAATTTAAAATTCTCGCTTATTAACAAGATATTTCAACTCCAAAAGAATTTGATGGGCTCATTAAATGAAATAAAAACTATTGTAGTCCCGATTTTGAAGAGATTTCGGCCATTTCGATGTGATACCGTTAAGTAATTTAAATATCCACTCACTTGAAGTTGTGGGTAAGTCATATTTGTTTAGCTTGAGAACTGACATTTGTAATTTTGCTGTTTAAGCACACATTTCGTTCCCAATAACTGCGATTTAAAAGGCTAATAATAATTTAAAATTAAAAGGTCTACCCATGTACATCTAATTGTTTATCACTTCACTAGAACATATTCTTAAATACAAAGGCATCAGGCCTGAATTAAAGTATATCGGATACACACAGCACATGGGGCTTACATAAGCTGCAACACAATGCTGGCCCAATGGTGTATCAATGTTGAAACAAAATGGCATGCTGCTTGTCATTACACGAGGGCATGTTTCTAAGATGTTCATCGCCTGCACAATAACCAGACATTATGTACTCATTTCGATGTTTCATTATGTCAGTCACAGTGTCAGAGCTTGCGATGTCATCAGGGTATCAGAGCGCTATGTTGATCTGTAATACAAAGCCAAAAGGCAGTAGGCTAACTGCTTACTTTTCACTTTGCACGATAGTAATATTTATTTGCACACACAATGTAATTATTTATGTGACTGAATCTATGAATTTTATTGTGATGCTAATGGGGTACATTAACGTCGTATGACATGCTTAATTAACCATCTGGATACCCGTACGTGATTTCAACCCTCAAAGTGCTAATCTTGTCTATACTCTATAACCTTTTTTATTTATATTTCAAACAAGAACATTTGAGAAATGAGCGTTAAATTATCTCGATTGGCACATATTTCGATTAAAATTATACGTATGTGATTATTTTTCACCCACTTGAAGTTGTAGCTCGCGGGAGCGAGGTACAACTTCCAGTGGGTAAAAAATGAATTTCTATGACTTAGTGCTTTAAGGGTTAGTATTTCTAGTCGCCTTCAGATGTGAATTGCTGACACAATTCCTTTCTCAGGTTAAATAGACATGTCTTGATTTTATAAATATGGCTAGTAAAATTAATCAAATTAATTTCAAAACGATGGCTTTATTGTGATGGAACAAACTGTTTTTAATTCAATGAATTGTATCTAAATTATTTCATAATTTATGGTGCATAGGTGGGACACTGGTGTTTGAAGGGCTAAAGGCTCATGACACTCAGCCTACTGAGTGACTGCTGGCAATATGTTCTCAAATGAAGAGTATGAATATGAATATTGCTTTACTTGGCTTTCTGCACAATCATGGCAATATCGCGACAGAAGGAAGCCCGAAGCCGAGACTATGCCCTACTCTTCTTTCGAATGACTTCAAGGGTTCTTTATAGTGCACAGTACCATAGGCAGCACTGTACACTCCATGCCTTTGAACAGTTTGGAGCACTCAAATGAGGAACACTGCATCTCAAAAGTACACTTTACTCATGTACTAAACATTACATTTGTGCATGCGTTACATGTAAGTTAACTTTACTGAAGTACTAACCATGAAATGGTGTGTACATAATTCTAATAAGCACGCTTAGTGAAGCAGCATGTTTCTTTTCTGTAGACAGGTATACAATTATTCAGGTATCAATGTGTCACTTTAGCACGCTTGCACGGAAGCTGATTCTCAGAAGTGACATTTATAAAAAATCACTGGTATGCTTTGGGAATACAGGGGCGGCCGATTCTCAGAAAAAGAGCTAACCTTGTGTTATCGGTGAGTGATAATGATACCGTATTTAATAATTTCCAATTCTTTTCTAGGATACCTGATATTAACATGACCCACAAAGCTAATATCTATCTGTCCGGCGTAACAAAATATAATTATTATCCCCTAGCACACAAGGTGTTGCATGTGTCACTGAAATGAGTGACACATGCAACACTTTGTGTGATAAAAAACCCATACGTCCTGATATTTTTCACATCAGCATGCACTAAGCGGTTATCAAAATTATTTTACAAAAAGATTTCACCTCAGAAGATGATATTGCCGCACAAGTATATATATGGACAGATTGAGTAATGACAGGCATGTCATAAAACGACAATCATGTCAAAATTACAGTCATGTTTAAAACAATCATGTTTCAAAAGATAATCTTCTATATACGTTACACATGAAAAAATATATGATAAGCATTACACAAGTCGTCATTCGACGTGGTTGCAAAGCGACACAATCAGGCTAAAATCATCAAAAAATCAGTATTTTTATTTTGGCTTCTCAATAATTTATGTCAATAAGGTGTGACCATGTCCATAGACTAGAATAGCGGAAGGCTTTTACATTTTGAATTGCTTTGGCAACGTAACACATGTACCGAAAGCCCCGTTTAGCAGTTATTCCTGTTTTTCATATTTCGGACATACATGTCTGAAATTAAATATTGTCCTTATTCCTCGCTTAACTGGTAAATAGGCAACACACAATTTAAAACACTTACGCAATTCTAGTCTATGGTTATCTTCACATCTTATGGACATATTAGGAAACTGATATAAAAATACTGTTTTTTCAATGATATTAGCCTGATTGTGTCGTTTTAAGTAATGGTCTGACAATAATTTATATTGTACTCTATCGAATAACTCATTTACAACAGCAATTATTTATTCGGTTATAATGAAGAGTGCTCACCTGTTTCCTCCATTGCTCTATAAACTCCTTTAGTATGTTGAAAATCAGGCTATCTGGGTATTCCAAGCGCGCAGAAGTACACTGAGAAATGTAGAATCTTATTGAGCGTTAATACTCAGTACACTGGTTTAGTCTGTGTTAGTTGCATGATTTCATATTGCCACCAAACTATGGTATATAAATCACGTCAATCACAGCAATGTTCAAAAGGAAACTTTCTGGATCTCTCCCGAGGTCCTGATGTAGGGGTTATACGGATAGGTAGCGTGCTAGACCTCAGATAATCATGGCTCGAATTTCAAATCCTGTGTGACTATCATCTTCGGGAAGCTGGTCCAGCTTAGCCTGTATGCTCACAAAACTGGGTTAAATCGCCGTTTTTTATTTGTTCCCCCTCATCGACAAAGTTTATTTACTCAGTTGACCACAGCTCCACGTATCACGCACCGTTGAGACGGGGTGCGGAAGATTCTGCTGCGCTTGTATGACAAAGTTTTTCTGGCGATTTGTAGGAGGGCAATCCACCATGTGTGAGACGATTCAGATCCTATTCTACCGTTTATCGTGTTGCGCCTTGTCTCTGTTTGCCGTCATTATTCAATGTGGGCGGCGAGATTTATAACTGTCTACTGAATAGAATGCCACGAGATGTCACCCGGCTTGACATTGTCAACTAGGGCGAATCCGTAGGCCATGGTTTGCTCAGCATAGACCCAATGTCGCGGCCTGTGAACCATTGTCAGGGTATTACCAGTGATTACGTTAAAACTGGCACAGGGGTAAGGCCATGTCTGTTAAATGCTGATCCAGCGTCTGCGATATGGCTTCAACGTCTGGTGTTTACTGTGTAAAAGATCGAATCACAAATGTAGGTTGTACTGGACAAAACAGTGAACAAGTTAAACTGCATGTGAAAAGACCGTGTTTTAAACACCAGTGAATAGACACTGCAGCGAAGAGAATTCGTAGGGAACAAGCTTAACCCTTTGACTTCCAGGCCGGGGTGCATGCCAGAATCCAGATATACTGGTGTAGGAGTTCTATTTTTCGTCATTTGAAGCTGGAATTGCTAACGCAATTTCCAGCTTCAAATGACGAAAAATACATAAATGTAGTATATATTTGACGAAAATTTGCGTCATTTTATGGTTACGTTCATTGACGAATGACGACGGAAATTTCCGTCATGTATGGTAGTGAAAAGGTTAAAGGAAGAGACACTTAAGCTAAGACGAAGAGATAACTGCTGCGAAGAGACACTGGATGAGTGATGATACACTGAAACTGGAGTGAAGAAACACTTTCAAACTGAGGGGAAAGTACATTCAAACTAAGACGACGTTGAGATGTACCATGATGAAAACTGTGGTCAAATTAATGATCGGAGGAACTATCTTTAAACTGTCAGAAAAAAAATCAATCTACGACAACGTAGCCCTATAACATGTATAACAACATGGACTAGTCACTCAAACTAGGGTATAACGAGCATAATTGCAGTGATAAGTGATGCAAGCTGTATAGCAGTGAAGAGACCTTAAAAGCGTAACAATAATACCCTCAAACTGCAGTATAGAGTAAACAGACGCAGAAGCTGCAATGAAGATACGACAGTGAAACTGCAGAGTATAGAAACTAAACCAAAGACTACAAGGAGATGTTCAAAGTGCAACGAAAATACACTGAACACAACGCTTATACTCTCAATTCCATGATATCCATTTCTCAGCCCGCTCCTTTGACGCGTGTTAATTAAATATAGTAATCAGTCAGTGCTTATCAGTCGACACATCGTGTGCAATGGCGGTTCCAATTACATGTCACGGAATGTCAACCCAGCAAAGTTAACACAAAACATTTGTGTAACATTTATACAATGTTGGACCAACGTCGAAGACGTTGGGCCGACGTGGTATAAATGCTATACAAATGTTGTGTGTTTGCTGGGAACTCGCGGCTTTCAAATGAAAATAACTGTTGACATCCACTTGCAGGTCCACTGAAACGTTGAATTTAATGTTGATTAAATGTTGGACTAGCGTCTGTGACGCTGGCCCAGCATTAAACCAACATCTAATCAACATCTTGAGTCCCAATGGAGGGTTTACGGTCCATTATATCACAACTTTTTCATCACTCATCATATTATCGCCCTGTAATTTCCAGCGGTATCTTTATTTCCCCTGGGAGAGTTTAGCTGTATGGTATTATTTTGAGCACCATAGCCTGATAGCGTCCTACTGTAAATATGAACAGACGTGTTATTTTTACGCTCACTCTGGTATTTAAAGTTTAAAAAATACTGTCATGAAGAAATTATTGTTTTTCCAGGTATGCCAGAAAAAATATCATAAGTCCGTGGGTCTTCGTTGCGTTTTACACGGATTCCTATTAAACCGTCCCCCTGGATATGAAAGGGTCTATCTGCCTCTTTACAAAGTGGCAGATACTCTCTTTCATAGCCAAAGGGTTAAACATTAGCCATGTTAGTCGGCATTTGTTCATTCTCCATGACTGAGCACGAGCAAAGTCAAACAAATCACAGTGAAATCCAGTTACTCGGTCACCACATTTTAGCCCTGCACCACACTTGAACCAAATATTGGTTTATTGTTGGGCCACCGTCGTAGACGGTGGACTAACATTACACCAGCATTTGCTGAGGGGCGTGCTAGATTGGGGCATAAGAGGGGCGACGTACACCACAATTCCCCAGAGAATGCTGAACCACGCACCTTGACTCAGTCGGGTGACGACAGGTGAGTTGGGCAATTAATATAAGTACTTGACAGTTGTCAACAACTTGATATTCTACATATCCAATAAAAAATGTTTTTAAAGCCAGGACCTACCCACCGGTCCGATTATAGTCGTTTTTTATAATTTGTTATTAACACATTAAATACCAGCTTTTGAACATGGTAAAAATAAAGCGTGACATCAAGTAGAAATATTTCAAACTTGTTGATCTCCATTTTGTGAAATCTGAATAATTTTCACTAACTTGGAGAGACACAACTCCAAGTGGGTGAAATTCACAGTGACATAGTTAACCAAGCGTCGCGATCAACTTATTTAACCATTTAGGCTTCAACGTCAATAATATTGTATCTATACTTGAACAGTTGAAGTTGTGTTTCGATCGTTGCTAGGACCAACGACTTTATATTTGTTCAATTTGAGAAGAGATAGGGCAATGTTTGCTCCTTTGACACCCAAATTTGACACCCAAGAACGACTAGTTGGTGTGAGAATGAAAGAGATTATAATTATAACGATTTATCGACGTAAAAACGAGAAACGCTCAAAATTTTGTTTACAATGAATACATTATAATGCCTATAGTTATAATTGTAATAAATAACCACCGATGTGACAGCACCATGTCTGATACCTCAACAACTTAATGCTACAAACCCCAAGTAAAGAAATTAAAGTGAAATGAATGGGGTTTTAGGCCACACTTGTGCTCATATAGGCTAAACACGGCCAGGAGAACCTCCTGAGGATGGTGAGATGAATGAGATGACACTGCCCTCCAGACACAGGATTCGAAATTCGAGCCCTGGTGGTCTGAGGCCGAGCACACTACCTCTCGGTCACGGAGGCGCCCCACAATATTAAATCGTTACAAGTGAGTATATAGGTAAGAAACATTTGGTTTCTTTGAAATTCGAAGCCCAGAGTGAGGTTTGAACCCGCGATCTCGGCCTTTCCAAGCAGGCAGCTTTAACCTTTGCACCAGGGCCACCGCACACGAGCCAGAAATAAAAGTTTATAAAATGAAGATTCGATGTTAATATCGAGCAGACATGTCTTTGAATACAAACGTTTCGTTTGCAATCGATAATAAGGCACGTATGTTAAAAGACACCAATAAGTATTTTACATTTTAGGAATCACAATATGATGTTTTAAGGACCATGCATGCAATTCCTTAGATAAGTACAACTATAATATAATTATATGGTCCGCTAGCATGTAGATTGTTGCATGTGCCACTTATTTCAGTGGTACAAGTAACACTTTGGCAGCTAGTGGACGATACATAGATTCCATAGCAGAAGAGTAAATAATTGTTAACGTTATCTCACCTGCAAATCCGTATTTTAGAAAAGGCAGCCTTACCTTGCATGTTCACCCACGAATCTGTCAGATTCTTCACCAGCTACCGGCACCTAATCCAAAAGGTATTTGCATAAGATATTCACATTTCTCACTGAGGGTTTGCGCCCGGACATTGTGGCGATTGTCCTCACGGGCGGTTTGTTTTGAAGACTAACCCGCGCAATTGGAAGATTTTGTTGTGACGTCTCCTCTTTCCTAACACCGCTAGCTCGGCGTGAAATGCCAGTGTGGATATTCATCGAAAGAAAACATCACAACACAGCCGCCATTGTAGAGTTGGGCAACTCCAGGCATGACACCGTATATTTAACAGTCATATTTCGTCGTTGATTCGCCCGTTCACGTCGCCGTCTCAGTAATAAGGTTCGCGTGCGCGGAGAGGCGCGAGCACAACATATACCGTACATTTTTATTTTAGAAAAGCTACTAATTTTGAGAATTGAGCGAACCGGTAATCGAGCGATCTCTTTCGTAATAACGCCGCCACATAGCGTGAAATCTGACAAGAAAATCGTCTGAGAAAAATTGCGATAGGCCTACTCCAAATTTCGCGATTTTATTTTCACACGCTAAAGCAAATCGTTTACAGTACGAAATGCAGTGATGACCCCTATACTCTAAGCCTGAGATCTGTTCAATAATACCTTACGTAATCAAAAGTCAACACGGCTAATATCATAGGTGGGGCGGCATTGTCTCAATGTCGAACAAGCTGCGGACACGGCTCTGTCACCTTTGTTGGAGGAATATGATATGACATGGAAGGCGTAACGTGATCTTTACGGCTGATTATTCCGTAACAATGCCGCGCTGTTAGATTAGCCGCAGGACGTAACTTCACAAAATAATTAGCTTACACATCATTATGTGTTCTCACTCGCCACCGGATGCGTGTAACAACTAGAGTGAAATATGGACGATTGTTTTCACGAAAACGTAGCGAAGATTTTGTTAATATATACCCCATTCTGGCTACAGCATACATTAGCTACAAACCCCTTCTATTCAGTAATTTCTCATTAAACCCCTTGACAGTAGAGAGCTACACAGTGTATACTGCGAGTGCTGAGTGTGCGTCGCTTAAATTGCTTAGCTCGGCACTTTTCACTTTTAAAGCGTCATGTAAAATTCAAGAGTATTGCTACTCAGCAACGTTTCAGGTATAGTCTGTTTTTTAGAAAGCATGATCACCGATCAGTTGAGACTAACAACAGAGCAACTCCGATGGCAAAAGGTAGTTACAGACTTAGCTTCTTCCTTTTTAAGTAAGCCGTTACTACTGTTTGCCTGAAAATCGGCAATGTTTGTTGTGCGTATGCAGTGCTCCAAACTCTTCAAAGGCCTGGAGTGACATTTTCCATCAGTATTATTATGCTTGCAATGACTTACACTGTATGCATAATGGTAAGCAAAAAAGAGTTTGCAAACATTATTTGAAAATAAATCTCTTGAAGGCAAACGTATTATTATTGTGCCACGGATTAAGGACACGATACTATGAAAACTGACACACACGTGCGCACGCTAATAACAACACAGGAATATCACTATAATCTCATTCAAGTTCAGTGATCCAGGGGTTGTAAGGTTAACCCTTATAACGCTGAAATAATTTTGTATAAACTGTGGAGACCGAAGGTTTTTTTCAATTTGAAGTCATTATAAATGTCTTAGTTCGCTCTTCCCGCTTCAATTGAACACCTATGTTAATGCTATTATATTTTTTTTATTTTTTTCAGTGCGGGATCGACTATAAACGTCAGATTCTGACGTCTATGGACGTCAGAATAATGTCGGTCCCCGCACCGAAAGGGTTAAGCAGACGCTAACCTAATTATCGCCTCCTTGGAGTATCATGGCAACTCTACCCATCGGGCGCCATGACACTAAGAGTAATACCACACAGAAGAGGTGAAAGAGCGAGGTGTCCGCAGATTGATTAGTTTTAATAGCAGTTGACATTCCAGAAGGCAGCACGGATCATAGAGGTGTTAATCCATATCCTGCTAAGTTAATATATTTAAATTTTCAACCACTTGAGGTTGTGTCTCGCTACCGCGATCCACAACCTCAAGTGGTTGAAAGTTACTCATATTTGTTTAATTTGAGACCACACATTTGTAAATCTAGATGTTTGAACACCTGTTTCATTCCCGATATCAGTGATTTGATCGACTACTAAAACAGGTTAGAAAGGACAATAGTCGTGATCAGCAGGCAAAGGGTTAATACCTCCTCAACCGTATCATCCCTGATCCTGGTGACTGATTAATCCCTGTGATCCTAGGAGCAGCAAACAGGGTGGATCTAAATCAAACACCTAACGTTTCTTAGACACGCCAAAAAAAACGCTCTGTAAATAAAGGACAAAAAACATCAGAGGGGGGTCCGCATTGGTAGAGCGCCTGACTGCCACGCCAGTCCTGTATTCGTCCATGGGTTCGAACCACCTCGCTGATCCTGCGTGGATCTCTCAGAGAAATATCCCCACTCAATATGACTAGGCGATCCCGTTAATGGCGGTCTCGTCGATTTAAGGTTGAAAATTACAAAAAAGACCACTTACGTCACTGGCAGACAGTGTGATAATAGAAAGAAACACTTTTATTGTATTTGAAGTCGGACAATGTGTCAGCATTTAATTCCAGCTCTTTTGAAGCAAAACTCACACACATACATAATACCAGAAATAGTTGAGAGTCTCTCTTGTCTATATCCGATAATACGGGATAATGAACGCGGAATAGAAGAGAGACATGGATGTCAAAACCCGATCCAATAATGATTATCCTGATTGACCCGAAGTATACAGCCAAAGGTCAATTTGCGGTGTCCTGATCCGTTAACACTTTGATCGCCAAGAGATTAAATTGTAATATTCACTCACTTAAAATTCAAGTTGGGGAAAACATATTCAGATTGTGAAAATAGAAGCCAATGGTTTTTAAATCTCTTTTATTGAAGGCACATTTACCTTTCAAACGTTATTATTTTAAGGTTAATACTTGAAGTGCAAAGTTGTGAAATTTAAATTTCATCTCAAATACTAGTGATTTGATCGGCTAATAAAACGGAGTAAAAACGATTTAGTCTGGATGGCAGTGACTCTTAACCCTTAAAGCGCTAAAATACTTTCGTATAAACCTTGGAGACCAAAGGGTTTTTTCAATTTGAAATTATCATAAATGTTTTAGTTAGCTCTTTCTGATTCATTTGAATACCTGTGTTATCGGTCTACAGCCATTATAACTTATGTTTACTCTTACAGTGCGGGGATCGACTTTAGACGTCAGATTCTGACGACTAAAGTCGATCCCTGCAGTGTAAGGGTTGAAGCACTACGTTGTAGAAGGTAATTTTTTACCCACTTGGAGTTGTGTCTCGTTGCCTTGATCCACAATTTCAAGTAGGCAAACATCACTAACATTAATTTTGTAGAATTTGAATCAAAACATATGCTAAAATCGCAAATGCAATGCTTCTTTCTCTTTCGAATATTCTACATATTCCTGTTCGAAGCACAAATAAAAAGCCTGAAAACGGCTACCCAGAAAACCAGCAAACGCGAGACATCAACCCAATGGTGGGCCAGCGTCGTAGACGGTGACCCAACATTGTGTTTGCTGGTAACCATTGGTATCACAGAGGCATAGAGACGATTAGCACTATATGGGTTCAGAGATCTGGCGGCATTGTTATGACCTCCTTGGTACTAGGTTATTGTCTGATACCCGATTTTGGCATAGATATACATTTATTCTCGCTTTTACACAATTTTATTGATATCAAATATCAGTATTATATATACAATATCGCATTTAGAATATTATTGTAAATGCGAGACGACGTTCGTCGTACAAGGTGGTTCTTGAGCTAAACTAGTTGTCATTATATTTCTACCCTATGATGGGCCAGCGTCAGAGAGGTTGGACTAGCATCACACCAATGTTGATTTTAACATGTCATCTGCGCGTATGTTTTCACTAGAAATCAAGCATAACAACATTTTCATTTTCAAGCAATTCAGAATCCCAATAATTGACTCCGACCCCAAAAATTCATTTCATGAAATTTGTGCGTAGGTTTACTTAATAAGAACAAATGCGTTGCGAGCCTTTTCGCTTACGACCCCTAACATGTTGGAGCCGCGATACAGACACTAATATCAAGGAGAACTGATCACATGTCACTGAAATATCGACAGCTATAAGATCCGTGATTGCAAACCTTGTCGTCCCCATTTGACTGCGAGGACTCCGAGCAGTGTCGTCTGCTACCAAATCTTATCCCGGGCTTGGTGCCAAAACAGGGGGGGGGGGGGCATGTTTCCCGAGCACTTGTCAGTCTCAACAAACACGAGACATTGACCCAATCTTGATTTAATGTTGGCACACCGTCTTCGACGCTGACCCAATGTTAAACCAACTTTTGGTCAGCGGCTCGTGCTTGCAGGGATTTTTGTATTGTTTCAAAAAACCCACCAAGACAATTCTATATATTTACATCACTTGTGGGATAGATTAGGCCTAAATATCCTACAAATCGACGTAGTTTGCAACAATGATTTTGTTTATTTTCAATCAGATGCACTCACGATAAGTTAATGTCGGACAAAGTACAGTATGTCTATGTGTCACTCATGTCAGTTGAATGTACCAGCCTTTGGTTGCCAGGTGATATTATGCTGTCGTGTAAAACGTGAATTTTAGAAAAAATCCGTATCTGCAAATAAAGAGTGACTACACTATACAGGTGAACTGTCGTTAACTGATTTAATCTATCCAGGAACGAGCACAACAATGATGTAAATACGATTGTTTGCCACGATATACTTCACAGTTACGTTAATTGCAGGGTCATCGAATTAAGAAAAATAAACGGTACAAACGTCAATATTTATTAGTCCTCTCTACATAGCCAAACCAGGGGAAATGTCATAACTTTAATAATTTTTCACTCAAAGTAATGTACCTACAAAAATTGAATTGAATGTTAGTGTTTGTTTTAAAGAAAATAATTTTCCTTATTTTAGTGATTCACCGTAATATTAATGATAAACTGAGCACGACTGACCCTGCCGCAAAATATATACAAAATAATTTGTCTCAGCTCCACACAATGTAGTTAGAACGGTTTGCTTCGGAACGACCCCAGCAAACACGAGACATCGACCCAATGTTGTATTCGTTTTGGTCCACCGTCTACGACGCTGCCCCATCATTAAAACAACATTGGATCAATGTCTCACATTTCCTGAGTATGCTGGTAAAGTCAGATTTACGGGCAGCAGGAATAGCCGGTTATTATAGGCACTAATTCACAGGATAAGTATTCACGTTGTAGCTGGCTGATCTATGTGCTTGTTTGTGTCTAGATAATGAGAACATTCTGAGCCCCATGGTGTGCATCATTAGTGTCTAGATGGTGAAGACATTCTGAGCACCACGGGGTGCATTTTTTCTATTTAGTTGATGTAGTTTTCAAACGACACCCTCCAGACGTGTTCTAGGTTAGCATGCACTACGTATATGAACTGTAAGATAGTTCCGGATGATTGAACGCGATCAATTTAATCGCTAATAATGCCCCCAGAATACATTTCAATTGTAATGTAATGTAAGTTAGTGAACATTTATGAGTCCACTTAACTTAGATCATTTTAAAACACCTCCCAATACATTTTAGCCTTTTTAACCATTTGTTACGATTCAGATATATGCTGCGTTCTAATCCAAAATATAGCGGAAGGTGAGATCCTTCTAACTAAGGTGATGAAGACATTCTGAGCCCCACGGGGTGCATTATTAGTGTCTATATGATGAAGATATTCTGAGCCCCACGGGATGCATTTTTAGTGTCTATATGATGAAGACATTCTGAGCCCCACGGGATGCATTTTTAGTGTCTGGATGATGAAGACATTCTGAGCCCCACGTGGTGCATCATTTGTGTCTAGATGATGAAGAAAAAAACTCAGAAAATACTGTACTATCAGATTTGTCTGAAGACACCAGCAGAATCTTAGTCTATGATCAAATAATAACATGGAGATGAGTCGTCCTTTACCATGTTTACACCAAGGTCATATTGGGGTCACATCAAGTTCATTTCAAGGTCAAAATGGCAAAACATAATGCAAATATTCAATTTAAAACAATTTTAAACATGTTAGTGGTGCAATCTTCAGAAAGGACTGATCTTGGCACATTCTTGATCACAAATCATCTCTACACACATTAAAATTTTGTTAGGACATTTAGGGCAGTGGAAAGCTTCCTCAAGGTTTAATTGAACGAGCAAAATTAAAATTACGCAGTAGTGGCAAACAAAAGCTTGAATTTCATTGCAAACGATTGGTACATAATTTGATATGAAGGTTGACATTGTCTGGGTTTGTGCTTTACTGGGATACCGCCCAAATTCCACAGGAGGTTATAATAATATCAAGGTCATGTAAAATATCACGTTTGCGGGTGATGATTGTGTACTATGCGTAGCCTAATTAATAGGTGTGGATCTATGCAATTATAATTATTGCGAAATTAAGCAAGTATAAGTGTTAGCCTAACATTTTAGCATGATAATGATGTCAAGGAAAGGTATCGTTTGTTTTATCGTATTCCTTGATAACAGAAATATAAGGTTTCAATTATTGATGGAGATATGATAATTGGATTGATTTCATGATGGGTCATTTTGAAGTTTGTGTTCCAAAAAGATTAGTTAAGGATGAGAACTCCACATAGGCAAAGATATATATTTTTATGGGTGCTAATCTATGCATAGGCTAATCAAAAGAAAAAACTTCTATCTGCGAAAAAATATCCTCTGTCCCTGGGGTATCTAGGGGCGCGACAGCTGGACAGCTGGATATCTCTCGGTGACCGCGCTAAAAGGTTAATGAACTGAGGACTGCTTAATTACAAAAGAGCTATATTAGTTAATTACACGACCAGACGTGTAATTAGATAATTATAGGCTACCGGGTCAAAAGTCACCACATGTTCAACAAGGTCCAATTCCTTCACCCTCTATTTTGGCAAAGTCCGAGGTTTGATTTCAAAGTCCACGTGCAGTTCAACTGGCACCAACCTGGGCTATTAGTTAGAAAAAGATAATTGAGACTTAAAACATAATAACCAGATAACGTCGTCTGACTATGTTATATTTTATTTCACCATTGCTACTGTTGATATCGTACACCACGGATAATCATGGGTAGCGTCAATCAAAATAATGCTTTATTATCACTTTTTATTCGGCGACTTTAAAATTAATGGTCCCTCAGGCAGTTCAACCTACAAAATGCCCAACTTTAATGCGGCATGAAGCAGCATTTATTCGTTTTCGAACTTCATTTTCATAAAACTGATCCTTTTAAACCGATCTCAGTGAATTTTGGAGATCATGACGAGATGACAACACCCACCAGACAGCCCTGCTCTTGAGAATATTTTTTTATAGAAAGTTATTTTGAAATGAATATTGCAATATGTATATAGAGCATTCATTTTTAGCTCCTAGTAGTTATATCGGTGGATGACGGCGGAACCCATGACGTCTCTTGCGTAGAAATAACCGTTTCTTGGGAATATTGCACTGGGAATGCCAACCGACCTGCAGTACTTTGGTATATATAATGTAGTAGAGTTCTCTGTAAATAATTATTTGTGAAGTTTATAACGTCTATCAGCCCGTCCCTGCAAACACGAGACGCTGAGCCAATTCTGGGTTAATGTTGAGTCAGCGTCGTAGACGGTAGGCCGTCCTTAAACCAGCATTGGCTCAACATCTCGTGTACGTCACTGGCTCCTGCGAGTCGGACATGTTAGCAATTATTATCCCGTACACATTTTATGACAGATTCATTTACATCTAATTGCAGGTAAGGATATTATTTGGCACATTTACACTCCAGCCTGGCAAGGTGTACTTGTAATTTACCAATCAATGCTATTATTTAGGGCGGTACTCAGGTAAACAATGTGCTACAAAATAGTCTTCATTTTTTGAATTGTTGTTCTGCTCTATTTAAATTCAAGCAGGAATTCCTAGCGCCATGTCCAACTTGTGGAGTGCCACTGGTGTGACGAATAAGTCGAGTGAAATGATCGGTCATGAAGACAAAGAGAAAATATAACATACATGAAATGTACGACAATTATTTTATAAACAACTACATGATCCTTGAATATATTAAGCTTGTTGAGAAAAACAGGATTTTAATCATGTTGAAACTTGCCGTTTCAAAATATCTGCTTACATTATCAGTCATTGGCCGGCCCACACTGAAGTGGTCCTGCTGACATTTAACTGAATGAACATAGCATTTTGTTTTTTCAAGATATTTTAACATAATATTTAAATAATAGCTAAATGCTTGCGTGCAGATTTGCTGCTCGACTTCGGAATTGGCAGACTTGTTTGCAACATTGCGTTGACATAACATCATTGAACAGAAGAGCTAAAATTCTAGATTATGTAATTAGTTCCGACGTTTTAATACGTCCAAACTATTGTTTTCAAAGCGAATACTTTCTTATTCTTATTCTTATTATTTATCTATTCAACACACACGGAAAAATAGTCTTCTGGAAAACGGTTGTTATTCCACTACCGTTTTCCAGAAGGCTATTTGTCCGCGTGCGTTGAATAGATACATTCAAAATTTGCGCACGATGAAACAACTTCAACAGACACTACATCACAGTCTTTGAAACTGTCATATCTCGAATACGGTACGTCTGAGGCTAAAAGGGAGTGAAATGTTGGCCCTACGAGCACAGTCTCAGGTCATCTGCGTAATGGTATACTCAAATCCCCTATTATCACCCGCTCATCCAAGCTCATTCAATAAATCTGAGCTATAGTCTTTCAAGTTTTGCTATATATTATACATTTAAACACAATGCTGCCTGTGTTGGTACTCACCCATCCTGTCATATGAACAGAAAGGCGCACGCAGCTCTGCAAATGCAATCCTGTGTCAGCAACATTACATAACCGGATAACGACAGATTTTTACACACAATATATTATATTTATTAAATGGCTCACTTTTTAGGTCTTTTAATGTAGGTCTTATGAGAATTACTATACTCCACCGAGTAATTATACAATTACAGAAAAAAGTATGACTTAATCGTGACCCACGTCTGCCTTATACTTTGAAAACATAACGTTGTTGCAATGATGCAATGTCTGTCAATTTGTTTGACCACCCCTTTCAGCGTATGGACCGATTTAAAACGTCATAATCTGACGCTAATAGACGTCAGATTCTGACGTCTAAAGTCGATCCCCACACTGAAAGAGTAAAATATTCATAATGGCCGTAGACACATAACATAGGTATTTGAATGACTCGAAAAAGCCAGCAAAGATATTTATGATTATTTCAAATTGAAAACCCCACCCCATCTTGGTCTATATAAGGCGGTTAAACCAGGTCAATGTTTGCCATGCCCATTCTAAGCCAGGAGACTTTTCCAGTGATCAGTTACTTCTTTTAATCTTTATTTCCTACTTTTGGTATTATTCTGCTTGGCCTCTCACGGCAGCCCACAGGGATAATGCATGATCAATCATTTTGTGAAGGGTTTATCTAAACAGGTGGTGATGATGGAGCTGTCTACGGCTTGCATTACATATCACGCGCCCCGCGCACACTGACATAATATCTGCGTGATATTTATCGTTAATTAAATACGGAATGATACTCGAGTTTCAACTTTCAATACCCCCCCCCCCTCCCCCACCAGCACCTCATACACTGGTGAATAACAGCGTGTTTGTCATGAGCGACATGGCCAACAACTCAACCCGAACTTCACTCACTCAATCGCTGGCTTTCAACGGATCTGATCTTACACCCTTTGTCATCAAGAGCCGCGCACGAATACCAAAATCATCGATGAAACTGTTGTGATTGGATTATATACGGGATTTTTTTGTTTCTACATTAAGGCATTATTTTGTACATAAAAATGCCATCACGGGTGATAGTTATTTCCAATGGTACACTGTATTTCTTCAATTATTGACCACTGCATGGCTCAGCTGTTGAACATCTCTGTCTTTAACAGGTTGATACTGCATGATTGGTTTATTGGGGCCTATCCACAAGGGGTGTCTATATAAAGACTCATCTAGTAAATATAGCGCCGCATACCGATCTCTTATTGTGAAGTACATTACAATTAATATTATAGCTCGAGGCTCTGAATAACCATCAGTCACATTAGCATTCATCAGACAAGTGATTAACTGCATATTGAATAGACAGCTTTTATGACTTTTGAACAGTTGTTTTTATCGCATTACCCATGCTTGACTAATATTTTTTTATTATTATTACTTTAAAACTGACGAAACCAAATATTTGAGTTTATTTGTATAAAAAACGAATACTAAATAAGCGTTTTTTATTTTACTTCTCGCGAATGGTATTGTGTCATAATGTATAAATACATAATGTATTCTTGATTTTTTTGTTCATGTGCAGCGACGTCACAGGACGTAGGAATACTCTTTATATCGACATTTTATTTGGATGAAATATGGCACATTGCAGAGCGTCCGAGTCCCGGGTTCGAACCCTGTAGATCTATCGGACAAATTACAGTGTTTCTCTCCTCACAATGAGACTAAGCGATCACGTTAATGGCGGCCTCATCGAGCTACGGTTGAAACCAGTTTAAGAGCCTGAATTCTATCCAACTTAAAGCGCTGCGCATGCCATTATCATTATTTAGCTATCTGTACGGCAGAGATCTGATAATAATCCAAATTTAGAGCTGAATAATGTAGATGAGTAATAATGTGTTACTACTAGGCTTTCGTATAAATTGAATTTAAAGGTGTGTGTCATGGAAATTTAACATGCCCCCCAGCATTAAAAACTTGCCAACTGAAGCTTCACTAATGAAGGTGATGTGCACGCGATGTCAACGCAAATACTCAGCGCCGACCCAGTGTTGTTTTAATGTTGGTCTAGCGTCTGTGACGCTGGTCCAGCATTAAACCAATACTGATTATACATCTCGTGTCGCCATCATTGACTGCATGACACTTGATGTCCCATCTTGTCACACATGAGTGATCAGCAATGTGTTGGGTTCAGCTAACCACGCAATCATTTGATTTATCCGGTACTTATATGCCGTGATCAAAGACGCTTTTATAACATGTTTAACCCTCTGTGTGCCAGACTCACATGATTGTGATTGACAGATACGTCGCTGGTGACATGAGTGAAATTAAACATCCAAAAAATGTGAGTTGAAAAAGATAACCGGTTTATGGATGATCAGCATATAGGCCTACTCATAATTAGTATCGGTCCGATCGGGTGCAAGCGTGGAGGTGCATAGCCATGGCCTTTAACATAACAACATGTATGTGCAATGTAGGGCATATAGCCGAGCGCTGTAAGACATCCTCAAATTATTGCACTATCAAGCTTTCTATTATTTTCGTGTTTCTCTGTGCGTGTTTTGTACAGTGCTCCTAACAGTTCAAAGGCCCGTCTTCAGAGATGTCATTCGAATATCACCAGGAGTAGGGCGGCTTTAGGTCTCGGCTTCATGGGTAATGTCAGTCGTAATAACAATATACGGCTAATGAGCATCAAACACCGGCATCAAACCCGGCTTTTCTGCAATAGTCATTCAAAAACTACTAAAGATACAAATAAATGGAATTACATCTAAACACAATTTGCTCATTAGACCTAACTTTAAGGCCTGTGCCTCAGCATCTTTTGTTTATGGACACATCAAGGGCGGGGTCCGAGAGATACCTCTCCCAGAAGGCCCTGCTGGGGTCCCAGTAAACACAAATCAATTGTATAACATTTATACAACGTCAGCCAAACGTCAAAGACGTTGGGCCGACATTGTATAAATGTTATACAAATGTTTTGTGTTTACTGCATGGGGTGTCTTAATTGTGATCCCAGAAACAACCGTGATGCACGGACGCTGTCTCTGCGATGGGCCAGTGTCGGTGACGTCAACCCGCCGCCGAGTCAGCGTTTAGCCGCGGTCTCACGTGGCTCTCAGGCGCATTTGTCTTGCGTGAGGCTCCGGCAATTTCAGTCGCCAGCAAGAGTAATTTGTATAATATTAGCATTGCATTAGCACCGGGTTAAAAGCTAATACTTTTAGTGGCGATCGCACTGTGCTGCTGACTTTCTTATACCGTTTATATTTTCAATGCTACTTCTTAGAGTGGACCTTATATAAGACGTAGCATAGAAAAGAGAAAAAAGAACTTAGAGACTGGATCCTGAGTGATCCGAGCTCAGAGGCGCGACAAAGCATAATCATAACATCCGTTATCACCGATGAGGTAACCCCTATACTGTACCGTGTGACAAGACGCGGCTTCAGGATTGCGCATAGATACACACAAAATAATTTTCACTTCGCTTTCATTTGTTCAACAATAAGACATGTAATTCTACGGTTCAGCTGAAACAGACAGAGATCACAGTCTGTCTCGCTTCCTTCACAGCACAGTCTGCTCTAATATTGTACTCAAACAAAATGGACCATTTAACCACAAAAGCTTATTTATCAGATAGACGCCATGTTATTCAGCTTGCAAACGTGGCCTTGTTTGTGATATAGTCTAACCCTTACAACGCTGGAATATTTTGTGTAAACCATGGAGACCAAAGGATTATTTCAATTTGAAATCGTCATAGGTAGCTCTTTCCTCTTCATTTGAATCTATATGTTATGGGTCTACGACCATTAGAAATATTGTAATTCTTTCAGTGTGGGGATCGTACGTCTACAGACGTCAGATTCTGACGTATAAAGACGGTCCTCGCACTAAAATGGTTAGGAGCGGGCTTTCAACCACACCTCAAATGTGAGATATCTAGTAGTAATGTTGAAAAGTCGAAATACTGTGCAAAGCGCAATGTAAAACAAAGCGCATCGCTTCAATTATTTATGTTACCCCTTGTCATGCTGAATAGTCACCTGGTATATCTTGCTCATATACGGAATACGGAGTTCGCTCATCGTGATTGGCTCTATCACTGAAGTTAAGCAACGTCGCGCCCGGTTCATAATTGGATGGGTGACCGCCTGGTGACTGCCAGGGGCTGTATACACTCGTGGGGCTCAGAGAACCACGTAAATCAGATGCCTCGTCTGACTGACCTAGAGTTGGACGTAAAAGAACCTCAGAAAATCCACAATGTGTGAGTACTTGGCACATAAGGCGAGTTTGCTTGGAATGAAAATAGCTTGATGCGCCTCAATGGCAGCTCAGCTGTATATCTCCCAGAAGACTGAGTTGGAATTTGAATGATAACAGGCCTTGCTAAGTTACTCTCGATGTTCAGCGCTCTGAACAGCCACCGGCTGGATACATGCGCTATATAAGATTTTATTCATTCATTCATTCATTCAATAATTCATTCATTCAT
Organism: Flabesymbios commensalis; assembly: GCA_964017125.1. Taxonomy (NCBI): domain Eukaryota; kingdom Metazoa; phylum Annelida; class Polychaeta; order Terebellida; family Flabelligeridae; genus Flabesymbios; species Flabesymbios commensalis. Next base: position 22,322,568 of record OZ024911.1, read on the forward strand.
TCATTTATTCATTCATTCATCTTCCCGGCAGCAAGTCTTGACACAGCGTGGCCTCTTGCGGGGGAAGATGATCTTGTTCAGTTGAAGCTGGAATTGCTAACGTAATTTCCAGCTTCAAAAGAATGTGTCTATTTACGAAAAAAGACATTTCCCAAATTCAATTATTTGATAAACTGAACATCCAGCACATACTGTTTTATCAATAGTAAGTATTTTATTTGACTGGAAATTTCTTGAAGACTCGAGCATATCTGTAACACCCTTCCGAGCACACACAAATCGATTAATGAGAAAATATCCCATAAATTCCCTGCTATCCATTATTTAACAAAGTACATAAGAATGAGACAAAAACACAAGCGTGGGCGAGAGCAAGGCGACCATCGATATATCTCTGTCAGCTGTGCATGCTCAGTTCATGACACTAAAATATTACACACAAACATTATACAACTGAGATGAAATAATTTTCATTTTTATTCGCTTAACCCATAAAGCATCGATATAGACTAGTAGAGTTTTGTGTGTTTAATTAGCATAATATGTAACCAGTTCATAAACGTGAAATAAAATATCCTAAATCTGTACTGTTATTATAAGGCGTGACCTAATTTTCATAAATCTAATCTTAAATTGTGAATCGCATTAGCGAAACACAATTTAAAATGGCTTGGAAACTAGGATTAAAACTAGGATTAAAAACCAACAGCTATTTTTCGTGCTAATAAAAAGACTTACACGCGACCCTCAGTTCTTATTGGGACCTGAAGGCTTTAAGACATATAAGGACTATATCGGGCCATGCTGCTCTGCAAAGCCAAAATAACAGTATCTGCTTACTTGTAAACTGAGCAGATACTGCCTTTCGGCATAGTCCCACAAACATTGGTGCGTCTTATTGTGACTATTGGTTATATTGAAGACATGCAAATATTTCAAATTACAATCCTAATATAGGGATCTTAAAATAGGGTGGTCTTAACATTACGACATCTCGAAAACTAATATTTCGCAGCTTTCTCCGGGAAGATTGTATCATTTTCTGTGAAAAAAACAAACGGAGGTTAGAGGTAAATAAGGGATTTGGCTGTCGGACTTCCTGTCTGGAACATCAAATATGTCATCACCCCTGCAAATAAAGCCGGGGTTGACAAATGGGACCTGCCGCCGGCAAGACAAGCAGGACGTGAAACGCCGCGATATAAATGAGAAATTCCAACAAGCAGTGTCCATCAAGTAACAGAACACGCTGGAACAACGTTGACATAATGTCTTGCGACGTTGGACCATCGTCGAACCAACGTCCAGCGTCTGATTTTCACACTGACTACCACTGTCGTACAAGTTACAATATATCGCAGGCTTCGGATTGGTCAAGATTACCATCTCAACCGATCCCAAGCCTACGATATATCGTAACATGTACGAGAATACAAACCAGACATTCCACACACAGGACAGGTCAATAATATCGCAATCGCCATGCCATGATGGAATGGGGGAAATACATCAGGCGACAAACAAAAAAATCGTGACATTATAGGAATTCAATAGCAGCAACTGCTTTTTTTCAGTATTCAACTCTTTACACGACATAGGGCCTATTGGTCAACTAAAACTCGCTGCAGTGGGTGACAATAAAGTAGTGCTTTTAGTTCAGATTCTGACGTCCAAAGACGATCCTCGCACCGAAAGAATTGAGATATTTCTAATGGGCGTAGACCCAAATCGTAGGTATTCAAATGAAGCGGAAAGAGCTAACTAACACATTTATGATGATTTCAAATTGAAAAAACCCTTTTGTGTTCATGATTTATACAAAAATATATTAGCGTTGTAAGGGCTACTCACCACCGTCATTCTGTTGTTATTTAAATTAGAGGAAAGAATACCACACTTAGAACGACTACTTTTAACCATTCTCTATAACTTCGCTCACACATGAAAGGCAGTAACTGTTCACTTGAAAAGTGAGCAGTTACTGCCTTTTGACTTTGTACGGTAATATACGTTGCCATTAGTATTTTGACAAGCTATAAATCTGGCTATAATCAGTTCAGGGTAATACTACAGTGCAACAGGCAAACAGCAGTAACTACTTACTTTACAAGTGAGCATATATAACTGCTGCCGAGTAGTTATTCCGCAATCACATGGCTGGTGGTTGTTCCTCAATACGGTAAATATTGACACTTTCGGGAGAATATATTTTCGCAAATGTTGGTGAAACGCATCTCAAAATTTAAGTGTTCACTAGGCAAAAATTATTATGAACCTTCACAAAAATGCTGTGTTTTTATAACATGTATAATTTGTCTCGTGGTGAAACAAATCCATTTACAGTTATGATTCATGAGCTCGATCTTTAAAACACAGTAGGCCTACATAACTGTTCATCACTTACGGTAAATATATACAGCCTGAAATATACATTGACCATAGTTACTAAGAAGTATGTCGTTAGGACAATGTCTATGATATAAAAAGAACTGGAACGAATCGTACTTTTCTAATCCTTTTGTATGAATGAATGAAATCTTACATATCGCATGTATCCGACTAGAAGCTGTTCAGAGCGCTATATTAGGCTACCAATTATATAATATTGTTTTCTAAACTATCACCATGATGACCCTAACGTTACATTGATACATTTTTTAATAGTCGCATGTTTATGTTTATCTGATTCTATTTTCCTTGATAAAACCTATCCTAGATTTATCTCAGCCTACCCGGACGTCCTGATCCGTAATCTTGTCCACATTGCCAACCCTGAGCCACATAACTATGGTTAAGTCAATATATAAGAACTGGTGTTAAATTTCACTGAGAAATGCTGGTAATGCTGCTTTTTAATGTAAAATTTTAGTTCAGCGCTTGAAAACTAGTCTAAAATTGACACACAGAGCTCAATTAAATACAGTGTTTATCATTGTTTTCAAGTCATAACGGCTTAATATTAACTGCTGGAAAGATTTCTGTTCATCGAGTGGTAAAAATGACGTTTTTATGGACCTGCTGATATATTAGCACGAAGAGTGTTAACGTTGGTGTTTGAAATTATATATTCAGGCTGCCAGCTTTAATCGTTCAATCAACGTGGTTTTATTTATGTTTTATTTATCGATCAATGAAAGAGCTTTATAATGTAACATACTTATACCAGAAATGCATAATACATGTATTATACATTTCTACTTATACTCATCAGTTGATCAAGATAATTTGCAAGTATTAGATGTATAGTGCAACAACTATTGAGTTAACATACATGTATCAATAATAACATTACAATAACAACATAATAATAGCATAACAACACCTACAATAACAACACCTACAATATCAATATTTCCTGCTAATGCGACCGAATCGCACATGCAACTTTTATACCGGACTGCCCCATGGAGACTAAAAAACGTTGGGAAACAGCGAAAAATAATAGGTTGTACGTAGTGAGATTAAACAAACTTAGCTAATCTTTAAACAAAATCATTCCGCTGTTGCTTGAACACTTAAATTCTTTTAAACAAGTCTATTATATACGCTGTTGCGAGCGTAATAGTCTTGTATTAAAGGCTTCACTCAACAAGATGTGTCAAAACCGTGATAACGATTTATTCGTCTTTGTCTTACAGTTGCAAACTAAGGAGTTTTGTACTTACGTGATATGAACTGCCTTGGTCAACGTATTGGCTGACGTTCACTTTGTAGATGTCTTGTCTTCCTAGCCTGCCGCTTGCACAGACCTCACCTGCCATATTACCTGCCTCCTACTGATACCTGTAGCCCATACAAAACGCCAGTATGGAAGGCCATCAGGGACAGAACCGACCGAAGGTCGGTTCTGTCCCTGATGACTTTCCATACTTATAATCTACTGGCCTTTTAACGTATCATTTTCACTGGTTCATTTTGAAAAACTGACAGCTTACCAGTCCGACTTAAAGGCCAGTACAAAACTGTGTGCATGGCTTCCAGGGTGTGTACTCTACCTATTACGGTTTATTTTTGAGCTGTCATTTGTTTTTTTGTTTTTAGCAAACATGACACCGTCTGCAACGCTGGACCATCCTGTAGTCTTCAGATATATTCGTTCTCACTCTAGTGGAACTACTCCTACCAATGACGGGATGCGCTGGACCAACATCAACTCAACATTGGATAAACCAATGCTGGTCTAATGTGTTCAGCATCATCTGCAACGCTGGATTGGACGAGCTTGTTGAAAACATCATCATCCTGGTGTACACAATAATGTTCCAAAGAAGGCAGCTCCATTTTGCAACATTACGTCAAGGTGGAGCTGCCTGGTGTAACGTTACCCTCATAATGTATCCACCTGGTGTAACCTGAGAGTGCATCTCTCTGATGCAGCATTGAACTGCAAATCTGTGGCATAGTGTTGCCCCGGAATGCAACATCCCGCTGAAGCATTGCTTTGGAGTTGCATTTTTTCTGCTACAACGTTACTTTAGAGTGCAACTTTATTTGGCAACATTATTTCAGAGTGCAGCTGTCTGTTGCAACATTGCTTCAGAGTGCAACTTTACGGTGCAGTATTGTCTTAGGGGGCTTTTTTTGGTACAACGTTGCCTCAAAATGCAGCCACCCGGTGCAGCATTACATCTGGGGGATGCAATTTTCTGCTACAACATTGGTTAGCAATGTCAGTTCCAGGTGCAACATCGCATTAAAATGCAACTTTGCTTCAAAGTGCAGCATATTGCGTTAGATCTGCTCTAATTCCCTTAAGTTACTCTCAAGGTATTAACATATAGTTTGAGCCAACGCTCCAACGTTGAAACAACGTGAGGCCCATCGTGTCTCCTGTATATCAGTTTCATCTAAATATCATTAGTTTCAAAATACAGGACCGATATTCTCGTTACAAGTTACGATATATCGCAAGCTTTTGAATTGATCGGGATGGCCAATCCGAAGCCTAGGATATATCGTAACTTGTACGAGACAGAATCAGGAAGCACGATACGCTGATTCAATGATTATGTAGCGTTAGGCCTCCATCTGCGATGCAGGCCCAACACTACACCAACATTGTATCAACTGTTTGTGCCTGTTAGGTACAATATCAAAGGTTAATGAGTTCGTGTTGGTGTTGTGGCGATAATTTCAAGTACCTCACACTCACAATGACATTATCCCGTGATTAAAAGGCCACTAGTACGGTTACCCGATGCCCCATTTAACACGGAAGGCTGTCTCAACAACGGCTCAGTGTGGAGACAGCGTCGGCCCAAGATTGGGTCTGCGATTGTCCAACGTTAAGGCCGGTAAATATTATATATAGTTCAAGTTCGTGTTCTGTCAGCAATAATGACTTCTAACTCAGAATTAGTCTGAAGCACAAAAAACATCCACCATTAAATACATTAGCACCCAGAGTGTCGTGTATGCCACTGCAATAAGTGGCTTATGCGACGATTGGGTGCCAGGGAACGATATACCACCAAATCTACTACATACTCAAATGTCTTACTCCTACATTAGACGAAATTTCAAGAAACAGACAGTTGGAAGCGCGGGTTTTCTAGCTTCCTCTCAAAACACCCCCCCCCCCCACCCTTGCATTCACTTATTTAGTGTTCAATTCTGCCCTGACGTATTTCTTTTCCTGACTGGGTGCTCCGCTCATGCTTTTGGTCGTTCATTCAATTAACTCCTAATGCAGAAAAGTATCGTTTACGTAATCATCCATTGTTCATAGTATGTCTAAACATCTCAACTATCAGCTATTGTCACGCAATTTCATTCATTTCGAGATATGAATCCCTTACACAATTTGATGAGAATACAATAACTAGTCTGATGTTGCCAAATACCTGATTCTGATATGCGTACATGTATATGAAACTAAAGCGTTTTGAGATTATCTCGTGGGAAACATAATGGCAGGTACAAACGATTAACTAATGACGTGCTCAGTAACTGTTTACTTTTCAAGCAAGCAGGTGCTGCTGTTTGCCGTTACACTGCAGTATATAATCTAAGGATCTCAGATACCAGTTTCTAGTATGTCGTGACGAAATAATGTCCACCTTTCCCATCGGATAATAACTACAAAATATTGCACGAGGACTAAGTTACAACTGTCAAAGTTGATTCTAGTTATAATAACGGCATGAACCTAATATGTCATGTTAACCCTTGGGCTCCTGACGTCCACTATTGTCAAAATAAAAATCACTCTGTGCAGCCTGTTTTAAAAATGAAATATGTCTTAAATTTATGAAACGATTCACGTGTTTACGTAAATTTCACAAATTCAAACTATTTCCAGACGCTTAAAGTTGTAGATCGCGGTAGTTGAAAATGTATATTGAATAGTTCCGAGCTCTAAGGGTTCAGAACAATAGGCCCTGTCACAACTGTGTATAGTAGTGTCGGTGAAACGTAGCTCTTATATCTGACAAATGTGATTATTTCAGATAGGTTAACCTCATTGTGTTAACACTTGTCTTGCTCGGGTTCAGCTAGAATTGCTGACGCAAATTCTAGCTTTTAGTGACAGACATCTTTTCTATACTTATGCCAAAGAGGCATCTTCCATTGAATTATTTGACTAACTGAGCATTAATCGCAAAATCATATATAAAGCATTTTATTTATTCTGGTATGCTTGGAACTATAAATGTGTCGTCCTAGCAGGACAAGAGTTAAAATGCGAACCAAGACACTATTTTCTGCAAACACAAGTTGAGCCAATGCTGAGGTAATGCTGGGCCAACAGCTTCGACGTTGGCCCAGCATTACCTCAGCATTGGATCATTGTCTCTCGATTACTGGGTTAGGCTATCACGCAATCATGCAGATTATAATAGGCTTAACTGAAGACATCTGATACCGAAACCACCAAAGTGCTAAAGGAAATATCTGAAGTACACTTTCTGATTGTAGTTTAGACGCAAAAGGGTTTTCATTGATGCTTACGTGTCATCGCACGATGCAATCGTGACACGCTGTCATATATTTTCAGTAGACGGCGCTAGTGTGGCATGCACACAATATAATATTGTGTTGACTGCAGTGACGCTAGTCCCTGCCAGATCTGCCGTTAAGGTTGTTAGGCAACCTGGTCATGTAGGATAAGAATAATGGTATGCAATAAAATAAAATAAAAACACGAAAAGAAGCAAGCAAGAAAGTAAGCAAGCAAACCAATAACAAAATAGCAAACAAACATACAAACAAACAAACACACAAACAAACACGATACGGATACATTATATCCGATACGGATATAATGTTCAAACGACAAATCAGTTTGTTAAAAAAAATGACCGGCCTCTTTATCAGCTTGTTTAATATCGTTAATTTTAAATTGTATTTAATACGTTTTTAATGCATATGTGCGCACATCGATACGAAGGTTGAATACAAAGGTTGTTTACGCGCAGCGACCTCTATGTAATTGAAGCGTTCTCGTGTTTCTTATGCGCAGAATCTTCAGGAGGCTGCTCCGAGCATTACACAATAAGTGATTTGATCTTGTTTTGCAGACGACACCTTCAGGCATTGTCACACGGATCCTGTGCACGATGTGATGTCAACGCATCCAGAATCCAACGCTGGCTAAACGAGGGGGCAGTCCGACCCAGCAAACACGACACGTTGACCCAATCCTGGCTAATGTTGGCCCAGCGTCGTAGACGGTGGGTCAACATTAGCCCAGCACTGGGTCAACGTGTCGGGTTTTCTAGACGACAGTGAACCCTCCGGTCAGAAATATCCAGGTGTCCAGATCACCAGGGACAATGCTTGGAATCTGATCCCACCGCGAGATGGACCCACCTTGCTCCAGATTTCTGGGGAATGTCCTGTTCAACCCAGCATATAATTTGATCCAGTAAACATGGTCAACACGGGAAACAACTGATGAGTCGATAGTTTGTTTTGGAAAAACAAAAGATGTTGAGCCAATAATGGTTTCATTATTGTCCAGCATCATAATGTAATAGTTTTGGCACACAGTCTATTTGATCGTGTCTATCTAACGTATACTACAATATTTAGTGAATGCTTAGTTTCAGTTATTTTATACCAAACAGTCAACTAAAATGTCATAATGTTGGCTACACAGTCATATTTTTTAGGCAGCCAAGGTTATATCAAGATAGCACAAACAATTGGATAAGTTTGTTTATTGGACCTCTAAACGAAAAGTTATCTGTGTGAATGTTTTACCCACTTGAAGTTGTGTATAGCTGACGCGAACCACAACTTCAAGTGGTGAAAATTATTTAGATTTTTCAGATTGGAGGCAATAATCATAATTCTTGCTGAACGAAAACACGTTCTACCTTCAAAAAGATCTAACAAAAGCACTAATAAGAATATTATTAGCGATTACATTCACACATGGCACTTGAAGGGTTTAATGTTCCAGTCTTACTTTCACTGCTCTGTTTTAACTGTGATCTCATTGGAAAGCGCTCATTTTCCGAAAGACAGGAACTGGAGCGAAAATGGCAGAAGTTCAAGTCCTGTTGGCTTGTCAGACATACCTCAGGATCGTGAAAACAGAAAAGTATCCAGATTAGTAAGGGGCCCCATCTCTTTGTTACTGTATCGCTTTTCTTTTGACTGTATGCCTCTCTCGGCTAAATTCTGATGTTTCTGGTTCACTTATTTGCTGGTGAATTAGCTGAGTCAGCTAGCTCATAGCGGTATACACTCTCAATATAGGTTCTTTAAAAAAAAACCTCCAGTACTATTACCATGCAACCCCAGGAGTACCCTGCATGGTGATAGTACTGAAGGGTTCTTTTCAACCCTTTAACCGCCGGTGTCGCATATATTCGGGTTTTCATTTTTTATTAGCACCACCTTTTAAACATGTTAAAGATAAAATGTGACATAAATCAGCAATATTCGAAAACAGTTGACCTCCATTTTGTCAAATCTGAACAATTTTCACTCACTTGAAGTTGTGGATCGCGTCAGCTAGACACAACTTCAAGTGGGTGAAAATTCAGATTGAATAACTTGGCGGTTAAAGGGTTAAAAAACAGATATTGTTTAGAGTGATATAGTACTAAACTTAGTCCATCCAGCTAATGCGAGACGTTGACCAAGTGTCGGTTTAATCTTAGCTTACTGTATACTACGCCGGGCTATCATTAATCCAGCATTGTGTCAACGTCCCCAGGTTGCTGGATTAGCTGTTGCTGATTAGTAGCAAATTACACTCGAATAATCAAATTTAAACAAAAAAGCCTGCAGTCATTCTGAGAGATTATGTGGCTTCCATGCATTTAAGAGATTTGAATAAAATATTTAACCACTTAGGCGCCAAACAAGGCGAATAATATGACGTAATACGTTTTATTAGCTATTAAAAACTGGTTTTGAAAAGGGGAACAAGTTCTCCATCCGCAAAAATAAAAATAAAAATATACTGTTTACCAATGTATTTAATTTTCTGAAGTTGTGAATCGTGAAGCTAAACTTCAAACGGACAAACATTTAAATACATTGCTTTGAGTTTTATGTATCAGCTTATATATGCCATTAAACTTTTTTTTTATCTTAACCACCCGCATTTCCCCGCTCTTAATGGTGATAAATATTTGTTTATAGAATATCTACAGATGTCATGTAAGAGAAAGCACGTACCGGGATCAGCAGTGATCTGAGGATTCCCGTGTTGAGACGAGGACTGGTCCATGTGATCTCTGAGTGTCGAAAGCAATTAGTACTCAACAGCGTGCCATTTACCTCAGTACCGTAGTAGGATCCTTCTTGAGGAAAGTGTCAACTAAAGAGGGATACTCTCTCTCGGGTACTGGGAGTATCCCCGATCCGGGTGTTGACTGAGCCACCCCGCGCGTCCCCAGGCGATCCGGAGGGGGAGGGGGGGGGCGAGAGGAGGATTGACAACAATGATGATCCCCGGAGCATCCGCGTCTCGAGGGTATTTTCCGCATATTTATGAGATCCTGTTTTTAGTTTTTATTCACCCCGGATGCCTGGGTGACATCGAGGAAGAATCCAGCTCCGGCTAAAGCGACATGTGTGATATGTGTGTATGATTTTCAATCACCGATGGCTTCAATACCGACGGACCAGCGTCTCTGGTATTGTTCCAGCAGTGGGATGCTTTCCTCCCGGAATCTTTATGATCTGGATGCCGCCTTGTTGCCACAGCCGATCATTGCTATACTCATAATACTTCCTGGTCCAAACCAGCAAATGCTAAGCGAGACGAGCGTTTTGCAGACATTTTAACATGCGAACAGCGATGAAGGAGAAGTGAGAAAGTCCGAAGTCGGGAATATGCCCTTCTGTATTCTAATTCCCTCCAGGGTTTTTTGTACTTGTATATGCAGCACTCCTGTATAATGTCGATTCACGATGAACAGAAACAGGCTCTGTCTGGAGTCTGGCCCGATACGTCTAGGTTATGTGTCCATAGGCGAAAAGAGCAGCCGAGTGCGGCATTTGACAAAGAAACTTGAAAAAATTAACGTTTGACAATTATTGTAAAACACCAGACCGATCTGAGCCTTTGGGATCAGGCTGAGACTGCTCAGTTTGCTGTATACCTCTTTATGTGACGTAACACACTCTGGACGCATCTAGCGACTGAGAGTGATCATTTATCATGTGTATAGCCACATAATCAAGACATTTACACTTAATCACAGCGTCAGGACGTGGTGTTGTTCCCTGTAATAATCATGATGATGTGCAGCTTGTTTTTGAAACGAATTCTGAATAGTGGAAGACATTGCACATTCATATCGCACATGCACATTGAATTATGTATTTGGTGTTTTTTGTCTCAAATAAACAATTGTTTACTAGTTATACTCTGAAATATACTTAACGGCATCCTTGGCGTCTGTGCAGATACACATGCCTTATATAACACGGCGCGAATATGATTTTGTAAATTCGCAGTGATTTCTGATACACGCCGACGAGTATCTCAGCGAACAAAAAAACTGGATAGATATCAATGACGTCCCAGCATCACATACGGTGGCCCAGCATGTATGAATGCTCTGAGCTAGCATCTGGCGTCCTTGATTGACTGATCCCACATGCCACACCGGGAACGGCTGGACCCATAGTTCAGTTCCAGTGGAATGTCTCACCTGATTGCAGACCCAAGACATTCGCTGAACAATGTTTCAACGCGGGCCAACGTCAGAGACGTTGGCCGGCGTTGAAACATTGTTAAGCCACAGCTTCCATCTTGACGATTTGAGTGTTAGTTCAAAATAACCAGAACTGCCGGCATATTTTCTTGACATATTCATTTGGCTGGTGCATGGTAAACATATAAATAAACCCGTGCCAACACTTCTGGCATCGAATTGGTTGTTGGCTTATGATAACTTGCACTGTTTTTGTTCTTTTCACTGTAAATGTATTTTTGCTGTTATTTATAAAAGAATGATGCAATAATTGCTCCATTAAATCAGAATTCCTAAAATACATCCCTGTCCTGGTTTGCTTATTATAATTATATTATATTATACTCCCAAAAAAAACAGCCTCATTCTAAATCGTATCACCATTCGGCGAAAAAAGCGCACTGTTTTCATCCATTCTATTCTGTCATTTTCATCTGTTGCACTGCTATGCATGACTAAATCGAAAATATTTCACTCCACGTTGGTTTGGTGATTAACCACAGTCGTCAATGTTGGCCCAACATCAAACTAATGTTAATGTCTCCTTTTGCCCATCGGTCAACCAGCACGTGCGTGGAACGCGAGAGGTTCGATGCTCGAATCTCCTATTCAGAAAATTGTATTTTAGTCAAACTGTTGCTTCGTCCTTCTACCACAATGGAGCTTGTCCATCTCCCGTGCTCGCGCGCTCACGTTAACGGCGGCCTCGTCGCGATATTCTATTTCTACGCACAGAGTGAACCTGAATCCACATCCAATTACGCTTTGCATTCACGTGAATATCAAACCAGGGAACTCATTCAACTGGAATTATGTTTATAAGTTTCCGTCAGACAAACTTATAGAGTAGCGCACAAAATCGGGAACTGAAATAAGATATATTGAATATTATCAGATTATTAGATACATCTAGGCATCATAAGATGATCAAAAGGGCAGAACTATATTGTTCAGTTATATCCACTCCCAAAACATTATCACAGCTGGAAATCGAAATAGGAAATAACCTAATTTTTATGTCTTGTTATGGGACAACTACTTGTCTGTTGTTTACCTAAGAATGCTCAAATACGTTCGCGCTTAGGTAAACGTCTGCGGAGATTAGACACACTTTATGCCTTGGGGTATCTAATTTAAATTTCCACCCTCTTGAATCTGTGGGTCGCGGTAGACTCATTTCTGTTTAATTTGAAATAAAAAATTTGAAATTGTGGCTGCTTAAGCACACATTGTACTGCAAAGAAGCGTTATTTGTTCAGCAGATGGGAATACTTGAAACTACCACAGAAAATACATGACTTTGATCCAACGTTGGTTTAATACTGACCCACCGTCTGCGACTCTGGCTCAACAATAAACTAACTTAATGTGAACGTTTCGTGTCACGGCGTGCCAATATTAATGTCATTACTAGTCGCGAAAAAGGCTCTAAGAGTTAACCTTTACAACGCTGAAATAGCTTGTATAAACCATAGACATCAAAGGGTTGTTTTCAATTTAAAATCATCATAAATGTCTTAGTTAGCTCTTTCTGATTCATTGGAATACGGTCTACGGCCACTATAAATAGTTTTATTTTTTCAGTGCAGGTACCGTCTTTATACGTCAGAATCTGACGTCTAAAGACGGTCCCCGCGCTGAAAGGGTTAAACTTAAACCAACAGTCCGTTTGGGTCGGGTGTTTATATTATTTAAATTTTTACTCATTTTTAGCTGTCTCTGGCTGTGGGGACCCACGGGGGCCCGCAACGCCAAGTAGAAAGTTGTTTAACCCTTCAACCGCCGGTGCCGCATAGATTCGGATTTTAATTTTTTATTAGCACATTAAGTACCACATTTTAAATATGTTAAAGATAAAATGAGACATCAACCAGCAATATTTGAAAAGAGTGGACTTCTATTTCGTCAAATCTGAATAATTTTCACTCACTTGAAGTTGTGGATCGCGTCAGCGAGACACAACTTCAAGTGGGTGAAAATTCAAATTGAATAATTTGGGGGTTAAAGGGTTAACCCAATTTCTGGCCACATTTCTCAATAATAGCATGCACGGGCGAACTTCTGTTGAGGTGGAAATATAAAGAGACACTAAAAGCGTTCGTTCATTAACCCGTGGTCAACAGAAAATAACGAGCAACATTCTTTGAAAGGTTGCTCCAAAATAACTTTTCAATTACTTACTGCGGCACATATAAAGAACTTATACATGAGTTCTCCTAGAATGCGACCAAACCGTAGTACATTATATAATAACTTACTCAGACAGAATATTTTGCTTTAATAGGGCTGCATTTGATGCTATTCTCCTGTGCAGAGACTAAAAGCTGTATCTGCTATCTTGAAAAGTAAGCAGTTACAACTGTTTTTCTCTGCGTGAGAGAATAATCTACGGGTCACCGTGGGAAACCACCGAACATTTAAACCTGCTGATAACTTTATTTTTATTTTTTATGTATTTTTTGGTCTGGAAATGATTATTAGTTGCATATAAAGATGGAAATAAGATAAACCATAAAGGCAAACAGCAGTAACTGCTTACTTTTCAAGTAAGCGGTCACTGCTGTTTGCCTTTGCTGTTTATCTCATTTCTATCTGCATGTGCTAGTAGTACTTACTTGAAAAAGAGGTATAGAATTAGAGGCAGTTACTGTTTTGTCTTTCTCGAGCAGAGAAGTGACAATTAGCATAGGTGAATATTGCTAATATCATTAGAAGTAATATTATCAAAAAAACATTCTTTTAATTTCTATAATACAATTTTGACGTCCGAATTAAACTAAGCACATCGGCATTTATATTTAAATTTAATTATTAGTCCGTCATACACGTTCTTCACTCTATATTTGTATTGCTGACGTAAATGTTTCAAAAAAAATATCCTGTTTTTTAAAGGTAGATATTATTGCAATTTCAATTCATGGTTTATTCTGAGGTGCACTATATCCATCGTCAAATCACACTGAAAGGGTAGATGTCTCTATTCTGCTGTGCTGAGCCAAAGGCAGTAAATGCTCACTTTTCAAATGAGTAGATACTGTATTTTGATTTAGTACAGCACTACTGTATTTGCCAGATACTGTGTTTATAATCTTGCAGTGTTACTGCATATATATCACATACAATAATTTGAAATCAGTACAAGCAATGTGTGCGTGACTTGTATCAATATATCAATCCGGTGGAGCAATTATATATAATTATGACATGTGAAATCCATAATCTACAGTACTTTATCCCCCTCTGGTGACTGTATTTATCTTCGTTTTGTGTTTACGACGTGTGCATAATACCTTATCTAAATCGCAATGACACTTCAATAAACATAGTACATTCACCTTAGTTTCAAAGCGGCACGCTTTGGTATCAAGGTATCAAAGATATTGACCTATTAAATCCCAATTTATATATTGTTCCATTACCATCACGATTAACGCCACCATTATATCTCGCATCTCCTGTCTTGCTTCTTACACTACCAAGTTAGCCAATTATTATTGTGGTAAAACGTTTGTCCAACACAATTAATGTTTGTGCTCGTTTATGAAAATACACAATTTAAAAATACATACGGCTCAGAAGGGGAAAAATATACATTATATTCTTCTTTTATATACTGTACTGTAACTTGAAACATTTATTTCAACTGTTGTGGTTGGCGATTGACAAAAAAATAGATTTTAAAATTGGGTTAAATAACTGTTAAAACTTAAAATGTTACTACGTGTACAATATGAATAACTGTTAAAATTTAAAATGTTACTACGTGTACAATATGAATGACTGTTAAAATTTAAAATGTTACTACATGTACAATATGAATAACTGTTAAAATTTAAAATGTTACTACGTGTACAATTTGATTTCCATGAATTTACAAACTATCAAACCGTGTGCGGTAGTTCAACTACTGGTCACAATGTTTAGTTTTTTAAATAAAAAAATCATAAAAATATAAATTAAAATCTAATTTATGCAAAGTTAAAGTGAATTATAACTTATGTCTTTAATTCTAGACAGCATTGTTGCCTTATTTTGCAAATATAAAATATCTTATGGCGTTATATGAGGTGCAGGTCTGTATTTATTAAACAATCACCCCTCCCCCCCCCCCACCCCCCACACACACACGACTAATGAGGTAACAAAGCAGGGCAGTGCCCCGGCATTCAAGAAGAAAAATAGCAATATTTGCTAATCCCCAGCCCATTTTATTGCAGCAATTTCTCTCGGAGCAGAAGGAAACCGACAGCTAGCTTCAGGGTATAATTAGATTCTGATGGCATTGCAGGCTGGCCTAGGAGAGCAAACTATGTGCATCTACATCTGTGGTCTGGCATATTTGATAAATAAATAGACAGGAATGAATAGTAAACATGGTAAACGAAATAAAAGTAGCTCTATATGAAGAAACGTATCCCCTCATTTATAAGACATAAATGTATCTTCCTGTAGATTCGAGACGCCCAGGTTTGGTTGGTGTAATGCTGGGCCAGCGTCGTAGATGCTGCCCAGCATCAAAACCAACCAATGCACAACGTTTATTAGTATTACTCTGTCCAGTCACAAGAAAGAATGATAATTCCGTTATGGTACACAAGACCTTGACTCCAATCATATTATTTCAATCTTCCCTAGGCAAACGCTCACACCTGAACACTTGCACACCTGTAAAGTATCTCATCCTGAGGGTTCGGGGTCGAGACCTTGCCTAGAGAAGATGGCCACCAAGCAAACACGAAACTATGACACACTACAGGCTTATGCTGATCCATTGTCTTCACCAAACAGTGGGTGGACGTGTGATGTATTTCAGTATTTCAGTTTGTAATTTCCTGTCTCGTCCTTGGGACAGACCTAGGGTGTTTTATCATGAAACAGTACAAGGGACAGTGACGGATAATGAGTTATAATCTTTATCCATGACAAAATTAATTATTAGTGCTGTAAATCCTTTAGTCATTATTATTGGCTATGTTTATTTTATTGATAGTTTACTTCTAGCATTGTTTGCTCAGCTTTTTGAGTTTTTAACACTATACCTGTCAAATTGTTTAGGCATGTTAATAGTGTATAAACAGTCTGTTTTTTTAATTTTACATTAAGGGAAGTGGCCTCGTATAGGTGCTGGTCACCTGTCGCCACTTGCCTCTGTATGTACAGTTTTTTTTCTGTATATTTTAACACATGTACTTGTATTTATAGAAAGCTGAAGAAATAAATAAATAAAAGTACCACAGCACCGTCTATCGTGATAATCGGCATTTAAACATCATCCAGAAAATAGAACCTTAAAAATATGTCAATATTATTAACGATTAACAGCACAATGATATTAAACTTGTTTTTCAGTTTTGTGTTAAATATGAAAATAATAGTGCAGCGCAGTGCATTAATCACAAGAATCAGTTTTCTATAGTTTTTTTTACATTGAAAGCGTCATTATTCGTGTTTTGGAACACACCATTTCCCCTGGCGGCGAACACGGTACTCGTTACCATGGGGACGGATAAAAACGCCCGAGAGGAAAACAATTAGGCAGCCGACGATTGGTGGGCTCAACAGGAAGCTGGCTGCGATCGAAAACGAAACAATGCGCAATGATACACCGTCCGGTGAGACGCGTGAAAAAACCGCAGAAGATAAAAACCTTCTTTACAAATCGGCTTTTGTGACTGCTGTTTTGTAAATCGCTCTGATGCGAGGTAACATGTAGAGCTTCAGGCTATTTACAGATAAACGATGTGCAGTGGTGCCGTGTAAAGGCAAACAGCATTAACTGCTTATTTTTCAAGTAAGCAATTACTGCTGATTGCCTTTGCCAACACATGCTTCACAGAGCAGTTAGTGAATTTAGACACGGATCCTCGAGTCGCCCTCTTATATTTAATCCACTGCCTTCAGACAAACACCAGAAACACCAATGTCCATCTGCATTGGAAAAATACATATAAATAATGGGCCAATGTGTAAGATGACCCAGGGTCCGCTTGCTCAAGCTTCCCCCTCACGAGCAGGCCATTTGTCTTATGTCCTGGAAATTTACGTTGTTTTTACTTTGTGAGAAAAACAATAATTTCATACTGTTCCCATTTCATCAGAAGATCTGGGCCCGTATTCTCGTACAAGTTACGATAAATCGTAGGCTTCTCATTGGTCGAGATGGCCATCTCGACCAATCAGAAGCCTACGATTTATCGTAACTTGTACGAGAATACGGGCTCTGGCGTTTCCAATCATACAGTTTGTCTATGTGAAAGCTAGCCAAACAAAGACGAAACGATACAATACTGGAATAATGTTGGCCCACCGTAGATATTGGGTGAGCATTAATCCAACTTTGGCTCAACATCTCGTGTTTGTTGGAAAGGACGGAATCATCCTAGCGCCATGCGACGCTGGCCCAACATTAAACAGCATTGGTTCAACGACTACCACGCTTTGACTCCATGTTGGTTTAGTGCCGGGTCGAGGTCGCAGACGGTGTCCTACATTAAACCAAAAAAGGGTAAACGTCCCACATTTTGTAAGTGAAGTAAATAGACATAATAGTATGGGTTACCAGCAAACATGAGACAATGACCCGATGTTGGATTGATGTTGGGCCAGCGTATTAGACGGTGGGCCAACATCAAACCAATAGTAGGTGGATGTTTTGGGATATCCGGTGTTTTGCTGTGATTGTCCAACAAACACGAGACATTGACCTAAGCTAGTGCCAATGTTGGCCCACCGTCTGCCACGCCGGCCAAACATTGATCACGACTTGGGTAAATGTATGGTGTTTATTGTTTATATAGTATACAACTATATAACATTTCGTGATATTTTTACGTGTGAATCAAACAGAGATCCTGTTTCTCTTTCCAGGAAACGTGTGCCTTCCCACGATAGTTATTAATACTCTTGAAGAACCGAACGGGTTTTTTACAGTTCAAATTCATCTCAGTTTTAAACAAATGACAATCGGCTTACTATCATGGACTAGACCAAGATGTCGCAATGTCGAGCAGATGAAATACTACTTGATAACATACCATATAGGAACATGTTATAACACCATGTTATACATAACATAGCAACATGTTATGCTGTTTTATGACAACACAACATTACCATCAAACACGAAGCATTGAGCTAATGCTGGCATACCGTCCACGATTAGGCCATCAAAAAAGACGACGAGGAGCGCGGTATACTACATGTCGGCCATGCCCATGACAACACTGCCCACGACAAAAAGGCCACCTTTGTCAAGTAGAGTTGGTCGGTCACCTCGTGGTGTGTGCAAAAGGTCCACTGCTCCATTAGCGAAATAGGGCGGGGTCCCTGGTGTGGTGGTTAAAACTGTCTGATTGTAAAGTCGGAGATCGCGGATTAGAACGCCACTCTGGCCTTCAAGTTTCAAAGAAACAAAATGTTTCTTCCCCGCTCACTCGTAATGATTCAATATTGTGGGGAACCTTCGTGACCGAGAGGTAGCGTGCTGGCCTCAGACCGCCGAGTCACGAATTTTGAATCCTGTGACAGAATTTTTTTGATAAAAAAAGTATCATCTCATTCATATTATCATCCTCAGGAGGTTCTCAGGCCCAATTTCGCCTATATGTGCACAAAGGTGGCCTAAAACCCCATTTATATAATTTCCATTATCGAAATCGTGTTTGCAATTATACACAAGACAAATCTGTGGAATCACGCCACACGGTGGGGGCCGATCAATATCTAAATTTAATCGTTAGAGAGAAATTATTCAGTTAAAATATAAATAGGTATAATATATGTGTTTACGGCCAGCCAGTTGAGCGTTTCGATGTGTGAGGCTGGGGGCGGGGGGGGGGGGGGGGCTCACGCCGTTTTCTGCTATCCGGGGATACTTCGTCTCCTAAGTGACGAAAGTAAACCCGACAGCTGTTTACATTCGGGGTGCCAGGATCTGCGAAAACAAATTGTAACGGAGTCCGAGAAAGTATCAGCTCTGTCCTGTATCCCTGAGTTTAAGCACAGCATGCGATGCTGGCTCAGTACGGGGCCAATGTCTACGACATTGGTCCCGCACTGAGCCAGCATCGCTTGCCTGGATTTTCTGTAATCCTCTGAAGATGATCACGAGGATCTGATCATGTAGTTCTGGGATGGGTTGCTGCTGTTGATGCAGGCATATAGTTCTGGGATTGGGGCGACTTCCGTTTTTACAGTGTTGCATATTAGCACCCTTTGCGCGCTGCGGAATCAATAGAGCAATTAAAATTATCTCCGTTCACCATTCAAGTTAATACCTTATTAACATAGTTATTTTACTTGGTTTTGTTGGGCTTCTATTTTTATATTCCTGATTTTTAAAGTCATCCATAATTGTCCTTAAAAAAATTATCGATTTTTTTATTATACTCCTGAGGATTTGAACGTAGGCTACGCTGCATCAAATGGCGTGACACAGATCGGAAAAGGTCAAATTTCTGTGCGACACCATTCAGTAATGGACATTGTTTGAGGTCTGCCTCCAAGGAGACAAGATTCCTCCATTTCCAGAAGGACACATGCCGTCTAGCTGTCTAATCAGGATCTGCGATATGGACAGCCAGCTAGGAACAAATGCTGGTCCAGACCGTCGGCTTAACCCTATATACCCCGCGCGCGACTATAGTCGTTTTTACCTTTCTTATCAGAACTCCAAACAGTGCCTTTTTCAGGTGAAAAGTGATTTCAATCTGCGATGTTTGGAAATATTGACCTTCATTCTGACAAATCTGAATAATTTTTACTCCCTTGAAGCTGTGGATCGTGTCAGCAAGACTCAACTTCAAGCGAGTGAAAGTCGTAATTAAATAACCTTGAGAGTGGAGGATTAAACATTGTAATTAATTAACGACATTTCAAACTAATCGCACAAGGGGTCCACCTTTTTATTGCATGTGGTTTCTAGATTTGTTATATACGAATTTAACCGTTCATCAGTGCATGACAGCTGTTTTTACGAAACCTTTTTGATGATATTACCACATGCATTTAATGATAATTTGTTGTGTAATAATAAGCATAATAATGGCAGCCAAATATTCAGTAGAACAGGGGAGAACATATATTAAATACTGCCATGACTAAATTATAATATGAACAGAGTTAATACAATCTATGTAGTATGCAAACATAATAATTATTACATTTCTTTTCAAATTTATCGATGAAGATGTTTTTGACAATGTTTAGCAAACCACAAACGCTGTAAGTAAATATTTTATGAACAATTATATAAGACAAAAAAATTAAAAACGCTGAAGCCATGTGAATGTCATCTATATAAATTAAAAATAGGTAGTTGAAAGACCGTAAAATTATATGTTATAGTAGCAAATTACTATGATATAAGGAGAGTCTGAACAAATCCACATGGCCTAATGGCTTTTTAACCCTTTCCATTCGGAATCTTCCTGGGCTAATCGTTTATTATTTGCGGAATTAAATTGTAAAAAATGACAGATTTCAAGCCATATTTACATTATTTGGATAGGCTTCCATCACATCCTAAGGGTATCTAAAATGGATATCAATGTTGGTATTGGCTGGTGTTAGACCATTCCGGCATAGTACACCAAGGTCATTTCAAGGTCATTCCAAAGTCAAATCACACGCAAATTTCTTCAATTTCCCACATTGTGTACTGTTTATGGCATTCTACTGAAGATCTAAACGTTGAACATTAGTATATACTGTTGATTTTCAGCTGAGCACTCTCCCAATACATGTTAGGGTTTGTTATTGACATTCAGTTGCCAGAGGGGGGTGGTAGTAACCTTTTGTATATAATATATAACGTTCCAAGGTCATCTCAGAAAAAAACATACTTTTTTTTCTAGGGTAAAAGTGTGAAAGTTTTTCACCCCTGCCTATACAGTCACTGGGTATGAAGGGTGATATGGTCTAGACTTGCTCTTTACCTGTTTACAAGGGTAACGTACCTCGACAAGACACGCCAAGGTCATCTCAAGGTCATTTTATTTGGCCTCACAAATGATAAAAATTACAATTATGTCAATTGTTTGCCTATTTGACCTTGAAATGACCTTGCCGTTACCTTAGCATGACCTTGAGGAGATATCTAGTTAAAAAACAATCCCAGATCATGTTAATATTATCTATAGCGACTAGACATGGGTCATGTTTGTAAAATCAGAATAAATAGGCACTACAAATAGCCCCTCCCCAGGAATTAAAGTGCAGTGAAACAGGTTGTGACGGGATTACAGCGTTTAAAGGGTTAACAAGGGGTTAATACCCCCCGCCCCCTATAGTAAAGCAGGGGCACATTCTACATAAATGGGTTACAAAATGACATCTGAATGTTCCCCATGGAGCCGCATGGAAAGGGTCAACACTTTCGTCAACAAATTCTAAGCAAGTTCTAAGCAAGTTCATTGGAGTGCCCTTTTCTAAATGAATATCTGCGATAAAATGATGTATTAATAATATATATGCCTACTTGTAATTGATATCTTAAACCCTCTATGTATAAAGAAATGGGTATATAGTTGTTTAATAGACAAACATTAATACGTTTAAGAGGCTTTAATAATGTGGATTTATACCAAGTTGATATTCCAACTACTACTTTGAATAAATTTCATATTTTATATACTATTTCAAAACTTACACAATTAATGTAATGTAGTCTATGATTTCTTGTTGGGTGGGGGTGGGAGTTATTTTTGCAGCAAGATTTTTCCCAACGTAAATGAATAAACATTACGTTTGCTTGCAATATTTTGCTGTCCAGGCTGATAAAAAATATTGTAATCATGATATGCTGTTATAAGATTATGTGTAGATGCCACCTGAAATAGGTGGTAACGAGATCATGTACGGGATCGATTTTATCTGAGATAACGTCATCACAAAGTATCTCGTTTCCAGGTCAAACGTACACAGCTGTCAAGATGTCATGTCATCGTTCAAGCTACGTTTTTGCGTGTACACGTATATATATCGTCCGTATGTCATCCGTATGGTATCCGTAATTCAATCGTACATTTTCACGATCGCTACAGATGTAGAGATCATGTAATGTAATCACAGAATATATATAGGACCCATGCTCGTGCTCGACCTGTTCGTATAAATATGTGAAAGCCAGAGGGATCTATTTATTTTTCAAATCCAAACGTAGTCGGCGGAAATTGTTTTTGACGTCATCATGATCACGAGATAGGTTCAACTGGGTATAATACATGTACATGTATGTAGGTGTTGTTGTGAATGACCATGTTGAAATACTGACCAACCTAACACGAAACATCCTTCCAACGCTGCCCCAATGCAGTGACAACATTACAAATGTTGGCCGTCAGCGCAGCCGTCCCTGGTGAACGTCAAGCATTTTTTCACATTGAATCAATCTCTTCGTCGACCACGATGGCTTAGACATATTGGTCCGGCTGTGGCGCGAAACTCAGAGGTGCCAGCCGGGTCGGATGTTTGTCATCTATGTTGTGCATATACACAGTGATCCAAACTGTTCAAATGACTATTGTGTTCAATGTTGTCAATGGTACTGTGCACTATTATAATAAAGTGCCGTTGTAGTCATTCGATAAGAATCAGTTATAGGCCTATATGTATTATCCCATCAAATATGAAACTTTGCACTTCAATAATGAAATCATAAGTTGAACGATCCCCACGGCCGAGAGAAAGTGCACATACTCATTTTTCAATTTTTAGTGTTTTTGATAATAATTGATATTATTACCACATCCTGGGTTGTAGTGCTCTCATAACACTAATTTAGCAATGTGCTAATAGCGTAATAGGGGTATCAAATGAAAATCAGAGGTTTCAAATTACATTTGAAACCTCTGATCTAAAGGCAGGTATCAAACAGGTGTCACGTGGGCCGCCGAGGCGTAAGCCTACTACTACTAGCTCTGATCAGGTCACTTAGCAGTAGCCACTGGTAGCAGCACGTACACCTGTACACTGCGTGTACACACGCGTGACCTGCAGGTAGACTAATCTAGCGCTAACTAACATAGGCTAGGCCCACGCCCATGCGAAGTTCTATTTATCGTCATTGACTGCATCACCTTATATTATATTGTAAAGCTACAGTCGCAGAATCAACATCATAGAGGGGATAGAGTTCAGTAGCGTCATTCAGATGGTCCTATTTATAGCCATCCAACTGGTAGGTCTGGTCTACTAATTACATCTTTTTTGTTAATCAATATATGCTTGGGTCTACATGGACATTGTGTCCGGGCATTGTGTATGATGGTAATAATAGTAATAGCGTGTGTTTTGTCGGCAATTATGTTAATTTGGGAACCTTCTTGTGAGAGTTGATCACTCCCAGGTGATTTGAAAACCTCGCCTTCGGCTCGGTTTTCAAATCACTCTGGTCGTGATTAAATCTCACAAGTCGGTTCTCCGATGAACATAATTACCTCCAAACACACGCTATTGTATAATTATTAGTAGGC
The DNA here is from genome assembly GCA_964017125.1 of Flabesymbios commensalis. Lineage (NCBI taxonomy): Eukaryota > Metazoa > Annelida > Polychaeta > Terebellida > Flabelligeridae > Flabesymbios > Flabesymbios commensalis. The sequence goes on from OZ024911.1 coordinate 22,346,203, forward strand.
TAAAAACTTCGAAGGTGTATAGAAGAATTCATTGTGGCATATACGTTGATTAAATTGCTAACCTAAAATCACGTCAGTGGGCCTTTAATTGATCACACATTGCTTACGTATCGGACAGGATACGGATGCCTGAAGTATATATGTACACGTATAGTGGTATCATCCAAATGTCATCACGTGTAGTTGTAATCTGATACGGGCGTAATGTCGACTTGCGACATCATTTACTGGATCGATTTCAAGATTGTGTCATACTCCTAACAAGTCATCATATGTGTAGCACACCCATAGGCCTATATCATTTGTCTCGAATGGATGTATCAATAATATTTTCTGAATTTCTTGGGGTTTTTTGTTGATTATTATGTCTTGGCAATCATCCTCAGAACGTCCTTCTTAATTGATTCACTATTTTTATTGGAAGGATTTAATATGCCATCTTTTTTCATAAATGTTACAATAGTGCTAGAATGAAGTGTGTTCACTGTCAGTAAGAGTACAAAGCCAAAAGGCAGTCTCTTCTTACTTACCAAGTAAGAAGTTACTGCCTTTTTGGCTTTGCAGAGCGTAAGCAGTTACTGCCTTTTGGCTTTGCAAAGCGGTATGTCCTCGCTGTGCATATAGCGGTAAATATCGGACGTTCTTTAAAAAGAAAGACTCCATTGTTTTAAGAGGCTCTTGTTTCCATGGCACCCAGATGACGTCACATCTCAGGAAGGACATCCATTATTGACAGTCTGCCGGGTCATGGTGTTCGATCATCGTGAGAGACACGATCTGTTTATGTGACGCGACAATAAAAGTGATACCGGACCAGTCCCTCATCCTGCCGATCATATGATATCAAGGGATGGAACACAAGCACATAAAGTACGACTGGTGATATAAGCATGACATGAGAATAGTCTTAAACCACATGTTGGACAATGTCTTGTGTTTGCAGGCTAGCCGCAGTCGGCAAAGTGTGCTGGTGAGAGGTCGCGTAAACATTATGGTTTCTTTAGATCGGCACTCGTCGACCGTTTCCGGAGCGACCATATGCCCACGAGCGGTACCACACCTCAGCCAAATGACGGATCAATGCTGGGCGGTCGTCTCAGACGTTGTAACAAAAATAAACCAACGTATGGAGTATCTGAAAAAACCTGTAACAAATGCTGGTTTAATGACGTGCCAGCGCCGGAGGTGTTGGTACGTCATTAAAACAGCATTTGCACGAGAACGTATCTCTGGGAATCCTGGTGAAATCCGTTGCTTTTTTGTCCTGGGAAGACAGATCCCGATGACAGATGAACGATCCTGTTTCATCCGGCCATCAACAGAAGAAATACAACCACTCCAGCATTTCTAAGTCGTTCCCTGGCAGCGCTGGCGAGATACGCCCTGACTGTTTGGGACAAAAGATCCGATAATTCACTGTTGTTCCATGGGGGCGGACCATTAGATATACGTTGGGAGAAACTAAGAATTTTACCCCCCGGAGTGAACGGTTTTTTTACAGACAGAATCAGAGAAATAAGGAAACCGAGCAATCATTATCTGAAATGCGGTAAATGTAGACAGAGCGACAGGGTTTTTTCTGTTGAATGCAAAAAAATATTCTCTTGCGTTTTCCCAAGCAGCCATTTTTTGGAAAAACTCATGGCCCTCGATCTCGATATCCACGATGCGTATATTTGTCACAAGATCTCACTTCACTTTACAAAATACTCCGAAATTGCTCTTCTCAGATATCACTGAGTAAATAAAATGAAATGAATGGGGTTTTGGCTACCTTTGAGCACATGTAGGCTAAACTGGGCCTGAAGGATCTCCTGATGATGGTGAGATGACACTGCCCTCCAGACGCAGAGGTGTGAGAAAATGAAAATGAATCGGGCTTTAGGCAACTTTTGTGCACATACAGGCTAAATTGGGCCAGGAGAACCTCCTGAGGATGGTAAGATGAATGAGATGACACTGTCTTCCAGACACAGGATTCGAAATTCAAACCCTGGAGGTCTGGGACCAAGCACGCTACCTCTCGTTCACGGAGGCTCCCCACAATATTGATTCTTAACGAGTGAGAGTAAGAAAACCTCTCGAGTAGGCCTACTTTAACATGGGCTGAATATTAAATTACAGAATGATTTTTTTCAAAACCCCTATATTGTTTGCTCAGAGTGACAGAGAGCGGGCGTAGAGCACATTGTATCGACGTCAAATGCTGATTCACCGTCGATACAAGTCATGTGCCCAGGTGGATTTTATAAATATCATAGACCTGTATAGACAATGACTCTCTGATTTCAACTACTTTATTCCTCTCGTTATCTGGCACAAACTTTTGTTTCATTTCAAAATATCAAATTTGGCTTACATGGGGTGATTAAAAAGATACATAATTCGCTTCAGACAAATAACACAACGACAACAATGGATATTATTCTGTGAAACTTAATAGCTTTGACCTCCAATGTTTCCACCGAGCTAGCTAATACAATGAAGTATGGAGGAAGGATCTTATATAACGTTGTTTTCATCGAGCAGCCATTCAAAAGTGTTTCCGGTGACGTCACTGCGTTTCACAGAATAATGATTATCATGACTATAGACGCTTAGCATGTTCAGCATGTTATGTGGTATCTGCTCGTTCGCAGATACTTACGGTCTCAAATTGTGCATCACCCCATTCTGTAATATGTCATTGCCTACTTACGAAACATTGATCGCTCCCACCTTCAAACACGAGAAAAATTGGCGTGCGTACCAGTTACTATCCTGTGGGTATGGCAAAAATATGTCTATATAATATGTATAAGAGGCCTAGTGCAGTGGTCAAAGCTGTCTTCTTAAAAAATCGGAGATCGCGGGTCCGAACCCCGCTCTGTTTCAAGGAAACAAAATGTTTCTTCTCTGCTCTCTCGTAAAGATTCAGTATTGTGGGGAGCCTCCGTGACCGAGAAGAAGCGTGCTCAGCCTCTGACCGTCAAGGCTGGAATTTCGAATCCTGTATATGGAGGACAGTGTCATCTCATTCTCACTGGTCCACTTTAGCCTATATGTACATAAAGGAGGCATAAAGCCCCATTCGTTTAATTACATTATTATATTTGTCATAGTAACAGCAGACAGGATGTGATCAGGAGATTCTAAAATAAAAAAGTGGTATTTTAATGTCCATCCCAGTGACTAACCAACAAACAAGACGTATTGAAACAATGCTGGTTTAATGTTGACCCACTGTCTCCAACGCTGGCTCAACATTTTTTCAATGTGTCGTGTTTGCTGGGTAGCACGATGCGTTGACCCTGTGTTGCTTTAATGCTGGGTCAGAGTCTGCGTAGCTGGCTCAGCATAAAAACCCGTGTCTCCTGGAGCCCAGGTGGGTGAGGGGAGTCCGAGTGGTGTGTGAGAGCATGGAAAGCGCGCCGCGACACAGCAAACACGGTACACTGATCCAATGTTGGTTCAATGCTGGGCCAGCGTCACAGACGATCGCCCAGCATTGATCCAACATTGGGTCAGTGCATCGTGCTGACTGGGAAGCAATCCTCATGGCAGAGGTACTATACGGAGCACTCACATTCTCCTTAACACTTTGAATCCAAAGGACGACTAATTTTTTTAGAATTCTTCTTATCAGCGCATTCAATAACAGGTTTTGGAGGTGTGACATTCGGTTAATTAGCAAGAATGACAATGTTTAATATCAGACAAATTGAACAAGTACGAGTATTGTTTACACGCTTGACGTTGTGGGTCGCGGTAGCGGGACACAGTTTCAAGTGGATGAAAATTAGGATTTTCAAAGCTGGAGCTCAATAAGTTCAACTCGCAGCAGCTCACCAGTTGTTTTGCATATCGATTTATATCAGAAACAAGTTACGCCCCGAAGCCGGCCTGATTTTTAGGCAACCACGGAGAAGCTGATCCAGATTTGAAGCCATATCAACCTATCGGACCTCAATTGGGTGAAAATTGCAAACATTAAACGAGCGATATTTAAGCATTGGACACAATGGAACTGCGATATATGCGATCAAGTCACGAGGCGAATCTTTATGTTTCAACATCAAATATGAATAGACCATAATTATTCTGGGGTTTGTAAATTACTCTTCTACCTGATTTAACTAAATAATCAGTAAAAGTGTCGTTTACACCTCGGCCACACATAATCCTTCGCTTAGGCAGCTGCAATCCAGAGTTGAGTGTTTATAAAAACACGATGAGTAAAACAGTGCAGGTGGCGTACGGTTTTCAGCGGCTGAAATGCCCTGTTCCCAGTACAGAGAAAGGAATCAAAACAGAAAAGCAAAAGTAATTGATCGTATTTTATTCCAAGAAGATCATCAATTGCCAATTCGACTGACAGCTTACGTAATGATATAATGAAGCTGTGACCTTCCAAGGGATTGCTGCGCGGGAAATAACAACTGATAAATCATGTATCACTCATTATGAAGCAAAAGATTAGAGATGCATTCACGAAGCAGAAGATCGCACCAAAATATAGTGTCGTGTAAAAAGCAAATATACACAGATGACATCGCTCAAGCTCTGGGATGAGATGAATCGGGCTTTAGGCCACCTTTGTGCACATATAGGCTAAACTGGGCCAGGAGAACCTCCTGACGATGGTGAGATGATTGAGATGACACTGTCCTCCAGACACAGGATTCGAAATTCGATCCCTGGCGGTCTGAGGCCGAGCACGCTACCTTTTGGTCACGGAGGCTCCCCACAATACTAACTTTCACACGTGGATTCAAGCTCTGGGGCAGATATTACCATACTGAGAAACGACGCAGCAAATATGAAACATTCACCCAATGATGTTTTAATGTTGGGCCAGCGCGGAAGACGGTGGACCACCATTAAAACACAATGTGATCAATGCCTCGGGCTTGCTGAGTGATTCTAATACATCTTTATCATTGTGGCATTGTCTCATACCTTCTTATATCAAATTAATATGTTAATTCTTCTGTGTCATTAGCTAGATCTTTTCAGTAGACTGGCAGCTCCACCCTGGCCTTCAAGTTTCAAAGAAACAATATATTTCTTTCCCGTTCACTCATAAAGATTCAATATTGTGAGGAGCGTCCATGGCCTAGAGATAGCGTGCTCTGCCTCAGCCCGCCAGGGCTCGAATTTCAAATTGTGTGTCTTGAGGGCAGTGTCATCTCGCTCATCTCACCATCCTCCAGTATAGCATCCACACGAAATATCGTGCTGAGTGATGTGACGTCAGGGGGGGGGGGGGGCTCGATTCAGCCACTAAGCAAGTTGTCTGTGCACTTGAGGGCTCGTCAAGAACAAGACCTGATTTGAATGATTAAAATCGGGGGAAAACACAACCAGTGAATCACAAACACTGGTCGTTATGCAATGAATTTCTTCCCTGGTAGAGCAACACCATTGATTTTATTGGCATTGTTTAAACCTGATTCATAAGTTATAACGTGTTAATCAGTTAACCGCAGGTCTCGATTAAATTCAAGTTATTTTCATTTTTTCTTAGCATATTAAATATCAGCTTTTTAAAAGATAAAACGTGACATCAATCAAGCAAGGTTTTAAAATCTTAGACGTCCATTTGGCCAAATCTGAATAATTTTCACCCAAGTTCTGGACCGCGTCAGCGAGACACAACTCCAAGTGGGTGAAAATGCAAGTTAAATAATTTGGAGGTTAAAAGGTTTATATTGCCGCGCAAAGGCAATCAACAATAGTTGCTCACGTGAAAAAAAGAAACATTTCATAAAGAAGAGTGAATTTGCGAGATCCGTTATATTATCTCGTTATACTCGTACCCGAAACACACCAGCACAGGCCTATGGATGTGAATAGTTTACATATACCATGTATTTAAGTAAATTTAAAACGGAATAACTGGGATTCCCTACATATATGGCTGACCAAAATTCAACAAACCCACGATATACAGCAGGAAGCCAACACGAATACCTGGTCGTACGCTGGTGCACCATATAATTGGCTCGCAAAAATCAAACCGACATAACATGTTAACCCCTAAAGGGGTAAATTAGATAATTTAAATTTCAACCCACTCAAGTGAGTGAAAATTAGTCACATTTGAATCACATTTGAATCAAAATATGTGCCAACTCCACCATTTTAATGTTCATTTCTCCTTCACCTTTTCTTGTTTAACCCTTTCACCATTGTAGCCCGTTTTTATGTGCTGAATGCCATAGCATTCAGCACATAAAAACGGGCTTCAGTGGTGAAAGGGTTTTAAAGGGTAAATAAAAATACAAAACACCGGCTATAGACGCGATAAGCACTTAGAGGGTTAAGTATACTAGTATGTTGAGCTGATAAACATGATTAAAATTGTGTTAGAATAAAATTGCTTCGGAAATAAACTGTAAAACATCAAGCCAACGCTGGCTTAATGATGGGCCAACGTGGAAGACGACGGACAGACATTAAAGCAACATAGGATTGAAGTCTTGTTTTAACTGAGATGTGTTATCGTTGCTAATATAGACGTTTTCAAACTATTTTCAAACTAAATGACTGACATAATGAAATGTGTTAGACAATCAGTTTCTCAAATAATTGACCTTGAAAGTTGTTTATGTTTCAAATAGATTTTTTGGCACATTTGAAGATGGAAATTGCGTTAGCAATTTCAGCTTCAAATGTGACAAACAAATCAGCAGGACAATTGTCAAAATATCTTAAAATATAAGACGTCAAGCTTACGAAGCTTGAAATATGCAAATATATGAATATTTTACTACGCACGATGCTTTAAATGTGACGATTCATACGATAATTGAAATATATTTTAATTAGAATGTTGGATTATCAATGCGAAAAATCCATACTTAATTACAGGAAATTTGGCGATGCTATTATATTAGGACACGTCATTGACAAATTAGCATATAACACGACATATCTTCCAAAAGTGGGTCAAATAGACAGAGCAGAAGGTCAGTTCTGACTGTAACCTTGAATATACAAAACGGTGATCACCACGACTAACAACGATCATAGTCATAATTATAGTATCAGAATAAATTAGAGTAATATGAGTAAAGCACACTCATAATATTCACTCGTCATTCCAGTTTTCTATTTTGTTAAATGTACAGTGGTTTGTATCTTTATATTGCCACTGTTCATCTTTTTCACGTAGCCAGAAAACAAGTGGTGGACACAATGCTGGGTTGAAATTAGCCCACCGTCTACGATAGTGGTCAAACATCACCTCGACGCTGGGTGAAGATGTTGGAAGTTTTGAGCTAACTATGAATAATGATAATGCACCTTTCCCCCATGTTTAAAATGAAAAGTAAAAAAAATATCAACAATAAGTAGACACATATCGCGTTTGCTTGATATCTGGGTCTAGCATTGTTGACATGTTTAGGTGGCATATCCACCAGTTCGCCGGTGTCTGCATTATCATGAGTGCAAGTGAAGGCTCCACGACCGCTTTAGAATATACGTGTGTGCTTTGTTCAAACGATTGCCTCAATAAAATGATAATGTTAGCAAACAAAATATGTGATGAGAACACTAAACACCGCTTTAAAAAATATAACAATAAAATTGTAGTTGTCTGATGATTTGGGATACATCATGTATATTGTTATATATTGTTTTATACATGGCACCCAGTACGTTGCGCATGCATTTCAAATGTTTTGTTCACGTTTTTATTCCCTTCATCCACCCAAGTACTCCAGATACTAAACATTGAAATCGTAAGCATTGTATAATAGAAAACGTGAAAATATTATTGTGATGTATCGCTATATATTAAACAAAACGTGAACTTCAATAAAATGCATGTAGTTATTCTCAAGAAAACAAAATCATGATAACAATAGAAAATGCGTAATAGGGTTTGATCAGGGTTGCAATTAGCAATACTTGGGTGAGTTGTCCTTTGTGTCAAGGTGTCAATATATAGACCGATAAATACAATGACAACACAAAATAAACAACAAGTCAGCTTTGAGTAAATGCTGGGACAACGTCCTAGACGTTGGCCAAGCATTTACTCAAAGCTGATCCCATCCTGGGATAGCATGCAACACACAGTACTCCTGGTGTATAGTATGTTTATACTCACCGACTAAGTATCAGTCAAGTCAGGGATATGTAAGGGACTCGCCAATTATGTTTGGGGGGGGCAGTGTTATTTGGGAAAAAAATTTATCCAGTTATTGTGTGAACAACATTGTGCTGAGTGATTGTGCATAAAATGCTATGTTGCATAAAAACACTCATCGAAGTACGAAATAGCTTAAAGTACTGGTAAAATTGCGATGGCGTATATATATATAGCCGTGCCAAAAAGCAAATAGCAGTAACTCTCTGTTTTAGGTAATAAGTTACAGTTATTTGCCGTCGCATGGTGTTATACAGACGTGATACAGGTATTCTCTCACTTGGGAGGCTATTTTGTTTTCACGCTTTTATTTAAATTACGCGTACATATCGAGTGTCCTACAACCTCACTTGACAAACACTTAATCACACTACAGTATTCATGTAGTGATGAACAGCCAGGCGTCTTTCAGGCTCATTTCCTTGGTCAGCATGGTAGTGTGTGCGTATTGTGTATGAAGAGCTAATTAAGTATCGAGGCATTCACGACCAGGCAAAAATGAGTCGTTGCCCCATAGTTGAGCTAAGGTTGGGTCGGCGTCAAAGACGCCGATCCAACCTTAGATCAACTATGGGGCAACTTCTCGTGTTAACCAATACATGTGAATATTTTAAATCATCTCGACCATAACTATTGCTTTTATAATAGCGCAGACAACATTTTGAACCACACCCACCTTCCAACATACACGATCACAATAATGTCATCTGTCGAAGTAGATATCACATTTTAAGGATTGTCTTTAGAAAACTGCATTGCTCTAAAAAAATTAAACATATCAGAACGTGGAAAATCCCACTGTTAAAATTACAAAAGAGGGACTATCTGCATTAGCATGATTAGACATGTTAGACGGATCTATAGCATTATTATTTCTAAAACTTTTAAATTCGCTTTTCAATTTAACAACGTTATCCCTTCAACATGTTCAATATTGCCACATGCACCTGGGTTGAACCTATAATTAAAAATATCTATAGCGTCATGTTTTTTTATAATTATTGAAATTTCACTCAGTCGATTATAAGCAGTAACCATGGTGACGGTTAATAATGGCAATTTGACCTTTGCTGAATCGCGGCACACATTTATTAATTCTCATCTGATCGTGATGATGCACTCCCTACTCACTTTGTCGGTTACAAGCACCGTAATTAACAATTTATCTACTCAATTAGTGGTTAATGATGTTGATAATTGAGTTGGTCACTTTGTGCGATACTTTTACATTCGTTTGACGCAAATTTCAATGTCCCGTAGATAACTACTATCTGAATATAGTTATCAAGAAAGTTTATTATATATTGAAGATATATACATAGAAACGCAAATAAATACAAACCGGTATACTGGTATATGCATGAAATCTACCAACAAGGCGTGACATTGTAAAGGTTTCTTTATTCCTACATACCCACCCGGTAACTGAGCGATTATAGTATAGACTTTTTGCACTCACCATGCTCACGTGCCGCAAAACACTTAGGTATCTAGTTTCCTTTGCCAATCTTCATCATACTCAGACCTGAAATAGGGATTTAAATCTCCAAACGACTTTAAAACTGAAATGTGGTTATACATTCAGCGCGTGGGAACGATGCTCGACTTACCTTGGATACAACGTGAATTAAAATATCGCATGTCTATGATCCTAAAACATCATTAGGCCAATTATTAATGTTAATTCACCCAAATGATGTTGCTCGATAAGTGACACGATTGAATATTATTTTCATAAAATGGCTTAAACATGTTAAAAGGGGGGAATTCCATCATGTCCATGGTATATTCACATCTGAGAGGTAACCATTCGAAATGTGATAAATTGTTAACCCTCTAGCCCTTAGAGCGCGGGGATCGACTTCAGACGTAGAATCTGACGTCTGTAGACGTCAGATTCTGACGTCTAAAGTCTATCCCCGCACTGTGGGAATTAAAATATTTATAATGGCCGTAGATCCATAACATAGGTATTCAAATGAAGCAGAAAGAGCTACCTAAGACATTTATGTTAGTTGCAAAATTAAAAAAACCTTTGTTCTCCATGATTTTATACAAACAATATCTTAGGTTAACCTCGCCTGACGATTTCATATTTCTCAGCTTCCAATTGATATAGCACTTGTATAATTTATTATACATATCATCCAGGTGGAGGTGTCCGTAATTCCTACCTCCACGTGGTTGAAATTGAAAAGGAGTATCTGAGTCTTAAGCGGGTGAAAATCAGTATGCGTGCATGTATACTTACAATTTATTATATGAATGTTATGTTTAGTTAAAATGTTTTGCAGAGTTTAAATGTTTTGCATTGTTATGTTTTGCATTGCTGTTTTTGTAGTAGACTGGAATGTGCCATGCATGTGTGTAGTAGAGTCCCTTCACTACTACACAGAAACTGGCACGATGATTAAGATTATCTCACGTACGACATTACTCAGGTATGTAGACGCAGCAGTGAGAAAAAAATAAGAGTGGCTCACGCTCATCTGTCTGTGAGCTGTAAGGCAAACAACAGTAATAATATATAACTGCTGACTTCTTCAAGTGAGCAGTTACTGCTGTTTGCCATTGCATGACAGTGTGTGCGTTTGATTCCATGCATAGCGACAGTTTATAAAAAGATACAAACTTGAAGAAAATGCAAACTCGTGCCAGCTATGCCTCTCGTTTCAACCTGTTTAACCCTTTCTGACGTATAAACAGAGATATTATAATACACTATAATATCTCTGGTATAAAGACGGTCCCCGCACTGAATGAGTAAACTATTTATTATGGCCGTAGACCCATAACATAAGTATCCAAATGAAGCGGAAAGAGCAAACTAAGACATTCATGATGATTTTGAATTTAAAAAAAAAATCTTTGGTATCCATGATTTATTCAAAAAAATTTCATCGTTGTAAGAGTTACCTTTAAATACTCGATGATAGCAGCATATTTTGATTCACCGTGACTTGTGAATTTCCACCTTGCGTTGAATTAAAATTATAAAGAATCCAAGTGTAAAATATTGAGATGAAAGTTCCCTCATATCGAAGGCTTGTCTCATGTCTTCAACGTATTTATAGGAAACTAGGTATTTATTCGTTTCTGATTAAATTACTGGTTTTAGCCATTCGTATGAACTGCAACGTAAATGTAAGCAGTAAGTGTTTTTTTAATGCCTTTCCGCAGCGGTAAAAATATCTTTCCAATAAGACAAATAATGCAAACGGTCGCCAGTAGTACTCAAAGTGCTGGATGGATATCCAGTAACTAAATGACAGCAGCAAAGAGATAGACATGGAGATATAAAAACCTGCAAATAAGATGCCGGTATAATCATGATAATCGTGGCTTATCTATTCATAGTCATTTTTCACAAATCTATTCATAGTCAAAACAGGTTTCAAAAACATCACTGAACACACAGTAGCCTATTATTCACGCGGAAATATAACTCAAGTTTAAGTATATTACATTCTAAGTATATTACACTTAGAATGCAGGTGTGTTAAAAAATACATATTTGAATATTGTTAGTTGTCGCACATGATCATGATGAGTGATAAATCAACATTTAGAAGTCTCTCTATTACAGCTGACTTCCGATTATGAGTTCTTATCTTCTGCAGGTCAACATCCTTAATCATGTTAATGCTGGATGTCGAAACATATTTTTCATCTTCATGCAGCCAAGGTATTATTATGCGATACAACGGCAGAGTACTGCAACTGTTTACTTTTCAAGTAAGCACTTACTGCCGTTTGTCTTTGTATTATAGTGCAAAGACAAACAGCAATAACTGTTCATTCGTTGATTCATTTAACAAATTTACAAGCTTATAACTATACTAAAACATTACTAATACTAAAACATTACCAAAACAGTAGCTTACTTTTCAATTATGTCATGCTATAAGCTGTTACTGCAGTGCAAAGGCAAACAGCAGTATCGGCTTACTTTTCAAGTGCGCAGTTACTGCTGTTTGCCTTTGCGTTGCGCTATATATATCAAGTGATAAGCGTGATATAAACATGATAAAACACTGACCGTTTGAAGGCACGAACCCGTGTTGCCTGGGCTGCTTGTCCATTCGCCTGTCACTGCTGGCCTTCCTGGCGAAGTGCAGAAGAGTCCAGGACAACTTTCTGACCACTGGTCCAGGACTGGAGATAATTCCGAAGCGTCGCCGTCGATCCATGGCGAGATGCACTATATATCCTTGGAGAATTAGCAGCCTTCTGGATTTCAGGGCCTCGAGGTGGCTCAGATCCAGAACGCCGTGGTCCTGTTGTTGACGCTGATCCCGGCCTCGGGACAGGCTGGCCAGGACTCTCAACACAGATCCAGATTCATCTGTGTGTTTGACGGCGTGATGTGGTGTGCCGCCTGATGTGGTGACTGTGTGACAGCTCTGGGGGACATCGCGTGGTCCGGTCCACTCTCCCCTGCCGGACTCCTGTATCTGGGGATGATCCCTGTTGGTGGAGGAGGGTTGGGTGTCCTGTATCCAGGTTATTGCTCTCGCCCGCGTCCTTGTCACAGATCCCGGTGTGACACCTCTGTCCGCGCCTCGTGTGACTCCCCCAGTGTTATATCCCTGTCTGTTTACCGCGGCCCGCCTGCCGTCTGCCGCTGACCTGCTCAGTAAGCGGCCACGGGTGACAGCCGGGCCACCGGACCAGCCAGAGTACTCACGTGTGACGTCATTCACCCAGGGGTTCTCCCGGCAGGGGGCAGTACCTGCAGCAGGGGTTATATAAACCCCGCGACCCCGGGTCACACCCTGCGAGTTAACTACCCTTTTGATTCCGTCACCCCCGTCACACGCACAGCTGACAGTAGAGGGCGTTTGAGTATGTCTCTGCTCTCTACCGTACCCCTCTTCAGAAGCCCTGGTAACCGTGGCGGGGGTCCCGGGGTGAGCGCTGATTGCGGGCGGGGGGAGGCTCAGTACTGGGGTTGCATTGAGTACAGTCGGCGGTGCGGCGCACGGCCGAGTGATTGAGGCAGGCACCACCCTCACACCTTCTCTATCTGCCAGAGATGACAGCCCCCCAATAACAAAACAGCAAGGGGTTGTCATTTCACACACGTACTTGTCATTTTGACGCTTGCACGTCGCCATGTGGTATTCAGTCAGGTGGTTTCTCTGTAATTTGCAGTAATAAATTTCACAAATTCAGTCTTTATTTCTTGAGGTTATTGAGCGTGGTGTCTCAATTCACACTGCAGCCATTGCATGTTCATTCTAAACAAAAAAAATGCACACATATGTATATCGCGTCGCATAATTATGCAGTAGTGCTAGAAAAGAAAGCTTATTTTGCAATTTTCACCTTTAAAACTTGCCCTGTTGAATTATCATTTGCTTCTATTCCTCGAATCCTCATTCACTTAACCTTAAAGCATTACATTATATTTTTTTATTTTTCACCTACTTGAAGTTGCGTCTCGCTATCGCGACCCACAACTTCAAATGGGTGAAAAAAAACTACTCATAATTGCGTTAAGGGACTGCGTGTCACTTTTGAAAAATAAATTCATATAAAGTTATATAGTCTACTGATCTTGACTAAAAATAAAAGGTTGTGGATTTTGCTTGAAATAATTGAAAAATGCATGGATCAAAAGATATTACCATACATTTTCAGGATTCTGTGTAATTCTAGATTCAGTCAGTTACCTTTGCATAATTATTCGACGTGATAACCACTACACCACAGAACCAAGCTGCATTCTAGGTGGTGAAGAGCTATTTTAAAATGCAACAACTCTTCATAAAGCATTTAAGCGTATTTGCGATCCACAAATATGCTTCAAATTCAGCGTATTACCAGAGATGTTGCTTATTGCTTCAATTACAGCACATATCGAAATCTAATATAAATTTTCCAAGGTTCCGGCGAGGCTCGAACTCGCGACCTTCTGCGTGTTAGGCAGACGTGATAACCACTACACCACGGAGCCACTGCGCTGATCAACACCACCATTATCCGCCATCAAAATGCAGTATTCAAAGGCATTTCTTACAGGCATCAAAGGTTGTGGATTTTGCTTGGAATAACTTAAAAATGCATGGATCAAAACATATTACCATGCATTTGCAGGATTCTGTGTAATTCTAGATTATGTTAGTTACCTTCACATAATTATTTGAAAAAAAACTGGGCTCTTTCTGAGTGATTAAAAAATTACCAGGTTCTGGCGAGGCTCGAACTCGCGACCTTCTGCGTGTAAAGCAGACGTGATAACCACTACACCACAGAACCAAGCTGCATTCTAGCTGGTAAAGAGCTATTTTAAAATGCACCAACTCTTCATAATGCATTTAAGCGTATTTGCGATCCACAAATATGCTTCAAATTCAGCGTATTACCAGCGATGTGCTTATTGCTTCAATTACAGCACATATTGAAATCTACTAGAATTTTCCCAAGGTTCCGGCGGGGCTCGAACTCGCGACCTTCTGCGTGTTAGGCAGACGTGATAACCACTACACCACGGAGCCACGGCGCTGATCATCAACACCATTATCTGCCATGAAAATGCAGTATTCAAAGGCATTTCTTACAGGCATCAAAGGTTGTGGATTTTGCTTGGAATAACTTAAAAATGCATGGATCAAAACATATTACCATGCATTTGCAGGATTCTGTGTAATTCTAGATTATGTTAGTTACCTTCACATAATTATTTGAAAAAAAACTGGGCTCTTTCTGAGTGATTAAAAAATTACCAGGTTCTGGCGAGGCTCGAACTCGCGACCTTCTGCGTGTAAGCAGACGTGATAACCACTACACCACAGAACCAAGCTGCATTCTAGCTGGTAAAGAGCTATTTTAAAATGCACCAACTCCTCATAATGCATTTAAGCGTATTTGCGATCCACAAATATGCTTCAAATTCAGCGTATTACCAGCGATGTGCTTATTGCTTCAATTACAGCACATATTGAAATCTACTAAAAATTTTCCAAGGTTCCGGCGGGGCTCGAACTCGCGACCTTTTGCGTGTTAGGCAGACGTGATAACCACAACACCACGGAGCCACTGCGCTGATCAACACCACCATTATCTGCCATGAAAATGCAGTATTCAAAGGCATTTCTTACAGGCATCAAAGGTTGTGGATTTTGCTTGGAATAACTTAAAAATGCATGGATCAAAACATATTACCATGCATTTGCAGGATTCTGTGTAATTATAGATTATGTTAGTTACCTTCACATAATTATTTAAAAAAAAAACTGGGCTCTTTCTGAGTGATTGAAAAATTACCAGGTTCTGGCGAGGCTCGAACTCGCGACCTTCTGCGTGTAAAGCAGACGTGATAACCACTACACCACAGAACCAAGCTGCATTCTAGCTGGTAAAGAGCTATTTTAAAATGCACCAACTCCTCATAATGCATTTAAGCGTATTTGCGATCCACAAATATGCTTTAAATTCAGCGTATTACCAGCGATGTGCTTATTGCTTCAATTACAGCAAATATTGAAATCTACTAAAATTTTTCCAAGGTTCCGGCGAGGCTCGAACTCGCGACCTTCTGCGTGTTAGGCAGACGTGATAACCACTACACCACGGAGCCACTGCGCTGATCATCAACACCATTATCTGCCATGAAAATGCAGTATTCAAAGGCATTTCTTACAGGCATCAAAGGTTGTGGATTTTGCTTGGAATAACTTAAAAATGCATGGATCAAAACATATTACCATGCATTTGCAGGATTCTGTGTAATTCTAGATTATGTTAGTTACCTTCACATAATTATTTGAAAAAAAAACTGGGCTCTTTCTGAGTGATTAAAAAACTACCAGGTTCTGGCGAGGCTCGAACTCGCGACCTTCTGCGTGTAAAGCAGACGTGATAACCACTACACCACAGAACCAAGCTGCATTCTAGCTGGTAAAGAGCTATTTTAAAATGCACCAACTCCTCATAATGCATTTAAGCGTATTTGCGATCCACAAATATGCTTCAAATTCAGCGTATTACCAGCGATGTGCTTATTGCTTCAATTACAGCACATATTGAAATCTACTAAAACTTTTCCAAGGTTCCGGCGAGGCTCGAACTCGAGACCTTCTGCGTGCTAGGCAGACGTGATAACCACTACACCACGGAGCCACTGTGCTGATCAACACCACCATTATCTGCCATGAAAATGCAGTATTCAAAGGCATTTCTTACAGGCATCAAAGGTTGTGGATTTTGCTTGGAATAACTTAAAAATGCATGGATCAAAACATATTACCATGCATTTGCAGGATTCTGTGTAATTCTAGATTATGTTAGTTACCTTCACATAATTATTTGAAAAAAAACTGGGCTCTTTCTGAGTGATTAAAAAATTACCAGGTTCTGGCGAGGCTCGAACTCGCGACCTTCTGCGTGTAAACAGACGTGATAACCACTACACCACAGAACCAAGCTGCATTCTAGCTGGTAAAGAGCTATTTTAAAATGCACCAACTCCTCATAATGCATTTAAGCGTATTTGCGATCCACAAATATGCTTCAAATTCAGCGTATTACCAGCGATGTGCTTATTGCTTCAATTACAGCACATATTGAAATCTACTAAAATTTTTCCAAGGTTCCGGCGAGGCTCGAACTCGCGACCTTCTGCGTGTTAGGCAGACGTGATAACCACTACACCACGGAGCCACTGCGCTGATCAACACCACCATTATGTGCCATGAAAATGCAGTATTCAAAGGCATTTCTTACAGGCATCAAAGGGTGTGGATTTTGCTTGGAATAACTTAAAAATGCATGGATCAAAACATATTACCATGCATTTGCAGGATTCTACGTAATTCTAGATTATGTTAGTTACCTTCACATAATTATTTAAAAAAAAAACTGGGCTCTTTCTGAGTGATTAAAAAATTACCAGGTTCTGGCGAGGCTCGAACTCGCGACCTTCTGCGTGTAAAGCAGACGTGATAACCACTACACCACAGAACCAAGCTGCATTCTAGCTGGTAAAGAGCTATTTTAAAATGCACCAACTCCTCATAATGCATTTAAGCGTATTTGCGATCCACAAATATGCTTCAAATTCAGCGTATTACCAGCGATGTGCTTATTGCTTCAATTACAGCACATATTGAAATCTACTAAAAATTTTCCAAGGTTCCGCCGAGGCTCGAACTCGCGACCTTCTGCGTGTTAGGCAGACGTGATAACAACTACACCACGGAGCCACTGTGCTGATCAACACCACCATTATCTGCCATGAAAATGCAGTATTCAAAGGCATTTCTTACAGGCATCAAAGGTTGTGGATTTTGCTTGGAATAACTTAAAAATGCATGGATCAAAACATATTACCATGCATTTGCAGGATACTGTGTAATTCTAGATTATGTTAGTTACCTTCACATAATTATTCGAAAAAAAACTGGGCTCTTTCTGAGCGATTAAAAAATTACCAGGTTCTGGCGAGGCTCGAACTCGCGACCTTCTGCGTGTAAAGCAGACGTGATAACCACTACACCACAGAACCAAGCTACATTCTAGATGGTAAAGTGCTATTTTAAAATGCACCAACTCCTCATAATGCATTTAAGCGTATTTGCGATCCACAAATATGCTTCAAATTCAGCGTATTACCAGCGATGTGCTTATTGCTTCAATTACAGCACATATTGAAATCTACTAAAAATTTTCCAAGGTTCCGCCGAGGCTCGAACTCGCGACCTTCTGCGTGTTAGGCAGACGTGATAACCACTACACCACGGAGCCACTGTGCTGATCAACACCACCATTATCTGCCATGAAAATGCAGTATTCAAAGGCATTTCTTACAGGCATCAAAGGTTGTGGATTTTGCTTGGAATAACTTAAAAATGCATGGATCAAAACATATTACCATGCATTTGCAGGATACTGTGTAATTCTAGATTATGTTAGTTACCTTCACATAATTATTTGAAAAAAAACTGGGCTCTTTCTGAGTGATTAAAAAATTACCAGGTTCTGGCGAGGCTCGAACTCGCGACCTTCTGCGTGTAAAGCAGACGTGATAACCACTACACCACAGAACCAAGCTGCATTCTAGCTGGTAAAGAGCTATTTTAAAATGCACCAACTCCTCATATTGCATTTAAGCGTATTTGCGATCCACAAATATGCTTCAAATTCAGCGTATTACCAGCGATGTGCTTATTGCTTCAATTACAGCACATATTGAAATCTACTAAAACTTTTCCAAGGTTCCGGCGAGGCTCGAGCTCGAGACCTTCTGCGTGTTAGGCAGACGTGATAACCACTACACCACGGAGCCACTGTGCTGATCAACACCACCATTATCTGCCATGAAAATGCAGTATTCAAAGGCATTTCTTACAGGCATCAAAGGTTGTGGATTTTGCTTGGAATAACTTAAAAATGCATGGATCAAAACATATTACCATGCATTTGCAGGATTCTGTGTAGTTCTAGATTATGTTAGTTACCTTCACATAATTATTCGAAAAAAAACTGGGCTCTTTCTGAGCGATTAAAAAATTACCAGGTTCTGGCGAGGCTCGAACTCGCGACCTTCTGCGTGTAAAGCAGACGTGATAACCACTACACCACAGAACCAAGCTGCATTCTAGATGGTAAAGTGCTATTTTAAAATGCACCAACTCCTCATAATGCATTTAAGCGTATTTGCGATCCACAAATATGCTTCAAATTCAGCGTATTACCAGCGATGTGCTTATTGCTTCAATTACAGCACATATTGAAATTTACTAAAAAATTTCCAAGGTTCCGGCAGCCTCGAACTCGCGACCTTCTGCGTGTTAGGCAGACGGGATAACCACTACACCACGGAGCCACTGCGCTGATCAACACCACCATTATCTGCCAGGAAAATGCAGTATTCAAAGGCATTTCTTACAGGCATCAAAGGTTGTGGATTTTGCTTGGAATAACTTCAAAATGCATGGATCAAAACATATTACCATGCATTTGCAGGATTCTGTGTAATTCTAGATTATGTTAGTTACCTTCACATAATTATTTGAAAAAAAACTGGGCTCTTTCTGAGTGATAAATAAATTACCATGTTCTGGCGAGGCTCGAACTCGCGACCTTTTGCGTGTAAAGCAGACGTGATAACCACTACACCACAGAACCAAGCTGCATTCTAGCTGGTAAAGAGCTATTTTAAAATACACCAACTCCTCATAATGCATTTAAGCGTATTTGCGATCCACAAATATGCTTTAAATTCAGCGTATTACCAGCGATGTGCTTATTGCTTCAATTACAGCAAATATTGAAATCTACTAAAAATTTTCCAAGGCTCCGGCGAGGCTCGAACTCGCGACCTTCTGCGTGTTAGGCAGACGTGATAACCACTACACCACGGAGCCACTGCGCTGATAATCAACACCATTATCTGCCATGAAAATGCAGTATTCAAAGGCATTTCTTACAGGCATCAAAGGTTGTGGATTTTGCTTGGAATAACTTAAAAATGCATGGATCAAAACATATTACCATGCATTTGCAGGATTCTGTGTAATTCTAGATTATGTTAGTTACCTTCACATAATTATTTGAAAAAAAACTGGGCTTTTTCTGAGTGATTAAAAAATTACCAGGTTCTGGCGAGGCTCGAACTCGCGACCTTCTGCGTGTAAAGCAGACGTGATAACCACTACACCACAGAACCAAGATGCATTCTAGCTGGTAAAGAGCTATTTTAAAATGCACCAACTCCTCATAATGCATTTAAGCGTATTTGCGATCCACAAATATGCTTTAAATTCAGCGTATTACCAGCGATGTGCTTATTTGCTTCAATTATAGCACATATTGAAATCTACTAAAATTTTTCCAATGTTCCGGCGAGGCTCGAACTCGCGACCTTCTGCGTGTTAGGCAGACGTGATAACCACTACACCACGGAGCCACTGCGCTGATCATCAACACCATTATCTCCCATCAAAATGCAGTATTCAAAGGCAGTTCTTACAGGAATCAAAGGTTGTGGATTTTGCTTGGAATAACTTAAAAATGCATGGATCAAAACATATTACCATGCATTTGCAGGATTCTGTGTAATTCTAGATTTTCCAATTTTGAAAAAAAACTGGGCTCTTTCTGAGTGATTAAAAGATTACCAGGTTCTGGCGGGGCTCGAACTCGCGACCTTCTGCAAATATGCTTCAAATTCAGCGTATTACCAGCGATGTGCTTATTGCTTCAATTACAGCACATATTGAAATCTGCTAAAAATTTTCCAAGGTTCCGGCGAGCCTCGAACTCGCGACCTTCTGCGTGTTAGGCAGACGTGATAACCACTACACCACGGAGCCACTGCGCTGATCATCAACACCTTTATCTGCCATGAAAATGCAGTATTCAAAGGCATTTCTTACAGGCATCAAAGGTTGTGGATTTTGCTTGGAATAACTTCAAAATGCATGGATCAAAACATATTACCATGCATTTGCAGGATTCTGCAAATGCATGGTCAACGCGCTGATCAACACCACCATTATCTCCCATGAAAATGCAGTATTCAAAGGCATTTCTTATAGGCATCAAAGGTTGTGGATTTTGCTTGGAATAACTTAAAAATGCATGGATCAAAACAGATTACCATGCATTTGCAGGATTCTGTGTAATTCTAGATTATGTTAGTTACCTTCACATAATTATTTGAAAAAAAACTGGGCTTTTTCTGAGTGATTAAAAAATTACCAGGTTCTGGCGAGGCTCGAACTCGCGACCTTCTGCGTGTAAAGCAGACGTGATAACCACTACACCACAGAACCAAGCTGCATTCTAGCTGGTAAAGAGCTATTTTAAAATGCACCAACTCCTCATAATGCATTTAAGCGTATTTGCGATCCACAAATATGCTTTAAATTCAGCGTATTACCAGCGATGTGCTTATTGCTTCAATTATAGCACATATTGAAATCTACTAAAATTTTTCCAAGGTTCCGGCTAGGCTCGAACTCGCGACCTTCTGCGTGTTAGGCAGACGTGATAACCACTACACCACGGAGCCACTGCGCTGATAATCAACACCATTATCTGCCATGAAAATGCAGTATTCAAAGGCATTTCTTACAGGCATCAAAGGTTGTGGATTTTGCTTGGAATAACTTAAAAATGCATGGATCAAAACATATTACCATGCATTTGCAGGATTCTGTGTAATTCTAGATTATGTTAGTTACCTTCACATAATTATTTGAAAAAAAACTCGGCTTTTTCTGAGTGATTAAAAAATTACCAGGTTCTGGCGAGGCTCGAACTCGCGACCTTCTGCGTGTTAGGCAGACGTGATAACCACTACACCACAGAACCAAGCTGCATTCTAGCTGGTAAAGAGCTATTTTGAAATGCACCAACTCCTCATAATGCATTTAAGCGTATTTGCGATCCACAAATATGCTTCAAATTCAGCGTATTACCAGCGATGTGCTTATTGCTTCAATTACAGCACATATTGAAATCTACTAAAATTTTTCCAAGGTTCCGGCGAGGCTCGAACTCCTCATAATGCATTTAAGGGTATTTGCGATCCACAAATATGCTTCAAATTCAGCGTATTACCAGCGATGTGCTTATTGCTTCAATTACAGCACATATTGAAATCTACTAAAATTTTTCCAAGGTTCCGGCGAGGCTCGAACTCGCGACCTTCTGCGTGTTAGGCAGACGTGATAACCACTACACCACGGAGCCACTGCGCTGATCATCAACACCATTATCTGCCATGAAAATGCAGTATTCAAAGGCATTTCTTACAGGCATCAAAGGTTGTGGATTTTGCTTGGAATAACTTAAAAATGCATGGATCAAAACATATTACCATGCATTTGCAGGATTCTGTGTAATTCTAGATTATGTTAGTTACCTTCACATAATTATTTGAAAAAAAATGGGCTCTTTCTGAGTGATTAAAAAATTACCAGGTTCTGGCGAGGCTCGAACTCGCGACCTTCTGCGTGTAAAGCAGACGTGATAACCACTACACCACAGAACCAAGCTGCATTCTAGCTGGTAAAGAGCTATTTTTAAATGCACCAACTCCTCATAATGCATTTAAGCGTATTTGCGATCCACAAATATGCTTCAAATTCAGCGTATTACCAGCGATGTGCTTATTGCTTCAATTACAGCACATATTGAAATCTACTAAAATTTTTCCAAGGTTCCGGCGAGGCTCGAACTCGCGACCTTCTGCGTGTTAGGCAGACGTGATAACCACTACACCACGGAGCCACTGCGCTGATCAGCAACACCATTATCTGCCATGAAAATGCAGTATTCAAAGGCATTTCTTACAGGCATCAAAGGTTGTGGATTTTGCTTGGAATAACTTAAAAATGCATGGATCAAAACATATCACCATGCATTTGCAGGATCCTGTGTAATTCTAGATTATGTTAGTTACCTTCACATAATTATTTGAAAAAAAACTGGGCTCTTTCTGAGTGATTAAAAAATTACCAGGTTCTGGCGAGGCACGAACTCGCGACCTTCTGCGTGTACAGCAGACGTGATAACCACTACACCACAGAACCAAGCTGCATTCTAGCTGGTAAAGAGCTATTTTAAAATGCACCAACTCCTCATAATGCATTTAAGCGTATTTGCGATCCACAAATATGCTTCAAATTCAGCGTATTACCAGCGATGTGCTTATTGCTTCAATTACAGCACATATTGAAATCTACTAAAAATTTTCCAAGGTTCCGGCGAGGCTCGAACTCGCGACCTTCTGCGTGTTAGGCAGACGTGATAACCACTACACCACGGAGCCACTGCGCTGATCATCAACACCATTATCTGCCATGAAAATGCAGTATTCAAAGGCATTTCTTACAGGCATCAAAGGTTGTGGATTTTGCTTGGAATAACTTAAAAATGCATAGATCAAAACATATTACCATGCATTTGCAGGATTCTGTGTAATTCTAGATTATGTTAGTTACCTTCACATAATTATTTGAAAAAAAACTGGGCTCTTTCTGAGTGATTAAGAAATTACCAGGTTCTGGCGAGGCTCGAACTCGCGACCTTCTGCGTGTAAAGCAGACGTGATAACCACTACACCACAGAGCCAAGCTGCATTCTAGCTGGTAAAGAGCTATTTTAAAATGCACCAACTCCTCATAATGCATTTAAGCGTATTTGCGATCCACAAATATGCTTCAAATTCAGCGTATTACCAGCGATGTGCTTATTGCTTCAATTACAGCACATATTGAAATCTACTAAAAAAATTTCAAGGTTCCGGCGAGGCTCGAACTCGCGACCTTCTGCGTGTTAGGCAGACGTGATAACCACTACACCACGGAGCCACTGCGCTGATCATCAACACCATTATCTGCCATCAAAATGCAGTATTCAAAGGCATTTCTTACAGGCATCAAAGGTTGTGGATTTTGCTTGGAATAACTTAAAAATGCATGGACCAAAACATATTACCATGCATTTGCAGGATTCTGTGTAATTCTAGATTATGTTAGTTACCTTCACATAATTATTTGAAAAAAAACTGGGCTCTTTCTGAGTGATTAAAAAATTACCAGGTTCTGGCGAGGCTCGAGCTCGCGACCTTCTGCGTGTAAAGCAGACGTGATAACCACTACACCACAGAACCAAGCTGCATTCTAGCTGGTAAAGAGCTATTTTTAAATGCACCAACTCCTCATAATGCATTTAAGCGTATTTGCGATCCACAAATATGCTTCAAATTCAGCGTATTACCAGCGATGTGCTTATTGCTTCAATTACAGCACATATTGAAATCTACTAAAATTTTTCCAAGGTTCCGGCGAGGCTCGAACTCGCGACCTTCTGCGTGTTAGGCAGACGTGATAACGTGATAAGCGTATTTGCGATCCACAAATATGCTTCAAATTCAGCGTATTACCAGCGATGTGCTTATTGCTTCAATTACAGCACATATTGAAATCTACTAAAATTTTTCCAAGGTTCCGGCGAGGCTCGAACTCGCGACCTTCTGCGTGTTAGGCAGACGTGATAACCACTACACCACGGAGCCACTGCGCTGATCATCAACACCATTATCTGCCATGAAAATGCAGTATTCAAAGGCATTTCTTACAGGCATCAAAAGTTGTGGATTTTGCTTGGAATAACTTAAAAATGCATGGATCAAAACATATTACCATGCATTTGCAGGATTCTGTGTAATTCTAGATTATGTTAGTTACCTTCACATAATTATTTGAAAAAAAACTGGGCGCTTTCTGAGTGATTAAAAAATTACCAGGTTCTGGCGAGGCTCGAACTCGCGACCTTCTGCGTGTAAAGCAGACGTGATAACCACTACACCACAGAACCAAGCTGCATTCTAGCTGGTAAAGAGCTATTTTAAAATGCACCAACTCCTCATAATGCATTTAAGCGTATTTGCGATCCACAAATATGCTTCAAATTCAGCGTATTACCAGCGATGTGCTTATTGCTTCAATTACAGCACATATTGAAATCTACTAAAAAATTTTCAAGGTTCCGGCGAGGCTCGAACTCGCGACCTTCTCCGTGTTAGGCAGACGTGATAACCACTACACCACGGAGCCTTCACATAAGTTACCTTCACATAATTATTTGAAAAAAAACTGGGCTCTTTCTGAGTGATTAAAAAATTACCAGGTTCTGGCGGGGCTCGAACTCGCGACCTTCTGCGTGTAAAACAGACGTGATAACCACTACACCACAGAACCAAGCTGCATTCTAGCTGGTAACGAGCTATTTTTAAATGCACCAACTCCTCATAATGCATTTAAGCGTATTTGCGATCCACAAATATGCTTTAAATTCAGCGTATTACCAGCAATGTGCTTATTGCTTCAATTACAGCACATATTGAAATCTACTAAAATTTTTCCAAGGTTCCGGCGAGGCTCGAACTCGCGACCTTCTGCGTGTTAGGCGTGTTAGGCGTGTTAGGTACCAACTCCTCATAATGCATTTAAGCGTATTTGCGATCCACAAATATGCTTCAAATTCAGCGTATTACCAGCGATGTGCTTATTGCTTCAATTACAGCACATATTGAAATCTACTAAAATTTTTCCAAGGTTCCGGCGAGGCTCGAACTCGCGACCTTCAGCGTGTTAGGCAGACGTGATAACCACTACACCACGGAGCCACTGCGCTGATCATCAACACCATTATCTGCCATGAAAATGCAGTATTCAAAGGCATTTCTTACAGGCATCAAAGGTTGTGGATTTTGCTTGGAATAACTTAAAAATGCATGGATCAAAACATATTACCATGCATTTGCAGGATTCTGTGTAATTCTAGATTATGTTAGTTACCTTCACATAATTATTTGAAAAAAATGCATAATGCATTTAAGCGTATTTGCGATCCACAAATATGCTTCAAATTCAGCGTATTACCAGCGATGTGCTTATTGCTTCAATTACAGCACATATTGAAATCTACTAAAAAAATTTCAAGGTTCCGGCGAGGCTCGAACTCGCGACCTTCTCCGTGTTAGGCAGACGTGTAAACCACTACACCACGGAGCCTTCACATAAGTTACCTTCACATAATTATTTGAAAAAAAAAACTGGGCTCTTTCTGAGTGATTAAAAAATTACCAGGTTCTGGCGAGGCTCGAACTCGCGACCTTCTGCGTGTAAAGCAGACGTGATAACCACTACACCACAGAACCAAGCTGCATTCTAGCTGGTAAAGAGCTATTTTTAAATGCACCAACTCCTCATAATGCATTTAAGCGTATTTGCGATCCACAAATATGCTTCAAATTCAGCGTATTACCAGCGATGTGCTTATTGCTTCAATTACAGCACATATTGAAATCTACTAAAATTTTTCCAAGGTTCCGGCGAGGCTCGAACTCGCGACCTTCTGCGTGTTAGGCAGACGTGATAACCACTACACCACGGAGCCACTGCGCTGATCATAAACACCATTATCTGCCATGAAAATGCAGTATTCAAAGGCATTTCTTACAGGCATCAAAGGTTGTGGATTTTGCTTGGAATAACTTAAAAATGCATGGATCAAAACATATTACCATGCATTTGCAGGATTCTGTGTAATTCTAGATTATGTTAGTTACCTTCACATAATTATTTGAAAAAAAACTGGGCTCTTTCTGAGTGATTAAAAAATTACCAGGTTCTGGCGAGGCTCGAACTCGCGACCTTCTGCGTGTAAAGCAGACGTGATAACCACTACACCACAGAACCAAGCTGCATTCTAGCTGGTAAAGAGCTATTTTAAAATGCACCAACTCCTCATAATGCATTTAAGCGTATTTGCGATCCACAAATATGCTTCAAATTCAGCGTATTACCAGCGATGTGCTTATTGCTTCAATTACAGCACATATTGAAATCTACTAAAAAAAATTCAAGGTTCCGGCGAGGCTCGAACTCGCGACCTTCTCCGTGTTAGGCAGACGTGATAACCACTACACCACGGAGCCTTCACATAGGTTACCTTCACATAATTATTTGAAAAAAAACTGGGCTCTTTCTGAGTGATTAAAAAATTACCAGGTTCTGGCGAGGCTCGAACTCGCGACCTTCTGCGTGTAAAGCAGACGTGATAACCACTAAACCACAGAACCAAGCTGCATTCTAGCTGGTAAAGAGCTATTTTTAAATGCACCAACTCCTCATAATGCATTTAAGCGTATTTGCGATCCACAAATATGCTTTAAATTCAGCGTATTACCAGCGATGTGCTTATTGCTTCAATTACAGCACATATTGAAAT
This sequence comes from Flabesymbios commensalis, assembly GCA_964017125.1. NCBI lineage: Eukaryota > Metazoa > Annelida > Polychaeta > Terebellida > Flabelligeridae > Flabesymbios > Flabesymbios commensalis. The sequence continues at coordinate 22,373,090 of OZ024911.1, forward strand.
CTACTAAAATTTTTCCAAGGTTCCGGCGAGGCTCGAACTCGCGACCTTCTGCGTGTTAGGCGTGTTAGGCGTGTTAGGTACCAACTCCTCATAATGCATTTAAGCGTATTTGCGATCCACAAATATGCTTTAAATTCAGCGTATTACCAGCGATGTGCTTATTGCTTCAATTACAGCACATATTGAAATCTACTAAAATTTTTCCAAGGTTCCGGCGAGGCTCGAGCTCGCGACCTTCTGCGTGTTAGGCAGACGTGATAACCACTACACCACGGAGCCACTGCGCTGATCATCAACACCATTATCTGCCATGAAAATGCAGTATTCAAAGGCATTTCTTACAGGCATCAAAGTTTTTGCGTGGAATAACTTGAAAATGCATGGATCAAAACATATTACCATGCATTTGCAGGATTCTGTGTAATTCTAGATTATGTTAGTTACCTTCACATAATTATTTGAAAAAAAACTGGGCTCTTTCTGAGTGATTAAAAAGTTACCAGGTTCTGGCGAGGCTCGAACTCGCGACCTTCTGCGTGTAAAGCAGACGTGATAACCACTACACCACAGAACCAAGCTGCATTCTAGCTGGTAAAGAGCTATTTTAAAATGCACCAACTCCTCATAATGCATTTAAGCGTATTTGCGATCCACAAATATGCTTTAAATTCAGCGTATTACCAGCGATGTGCGTATTGCTTCAATTACAGCACATATCGAAATCTACTAAAATTTTTCCAAGGTTCCGGCGAGGCTCGAACTCGCGACCTTCTGCGTGTTAGGCAGACGTGATAACCACTACACCACGGAGCCACTGCGCTGATCATCGACACCATTATCTGCCATGAAAATGCAGTATTCAAAGGCATTTCTTACAGGCATCAAAGGTTGTGGATTTTGCTTGGAATAACTTAAAAATGCATGGATCAAAACATATTACCATGCATTTGCAGGATTCTGTGTAATTCTAGATTATGTTAGTTACCTTCACATAATTATTTGAAAAAAAACTGGGCTCTTTCTGAGTGATTAAAAAATTACCAGGTTCTGGCGAGGCTCGAGCTCGCGACCTTCTGCGTGTAAAGCAGACGTGATAACCACTACACCACAGAACCAAGCTGCATTCTAGCTGGTAAAGAGCTATTTTAAAATGCACCAACTCCTCATAATGCATATAAGCGTATTTGCGATCCACAAATATGCTTTAAATTCAGCGTATTACCAGCGATGTGCTTATTGCTTCAATTACAGCACATATTGAAATCTACTAAAATTTTTCCAAGGTTCCGGCGAGGCTCGAACTCGCGACCTTCTGCGTGTTAGGCAGACGTGATAACCACTACACCACGGAGCCACTGCGCTGATCATCAACACCATTATCTGCCATGAAAATGCAGTATTCAAAGGCATTTCTTACAGGCATCAAAGGTTGTGGATTTTGCTTGGAATAACTTAAAAATGCATGGATCAAAACATATTACCATGCATTTGCAGGATTCTGTGTAATTCTAGATTATGTTAGTTACCTTCACATAATTATTTGAAAAAAAACTGGGCTCTTTCTGAGTGATTAAAAAATTACCAGGTTCTGGCGAGGCTCGAACTCGCGACCTTCTGCGTGTAAAGCAGACGTGATAACCACTACACCACGGAACCAAGCTGCATTCTAGCTGGTAAAGAGCTATTTTAAAATGCACCAACTCCTCATAATGCATTTAAGCGTATTTGCGATCCACAAATATGCTTTAAATTCAGCGTATTACCAGCGATGTGCTTATTGCTTCAATTACAGCACATATTGAAATCTACTAAAATTTGTCCAAGGTTCCGTCGAGGCTCGAACTCGCGACCTTCTGCGTGTTAGGCAGACGTGATAACCACTACACCACGGAGCCACTGCGCTGATCATCAACACCATTATCTTACCAGGTTCTGGCGAGGCTCGAACTCGCGACCTTCTGCGTGTAAAGCAGACGTGATAACCACTACACCACAGAACCAAGCTGCATTCTAGCTGGTAAAGAGCTATTTTAAAATGCACCAACTCCTCATAATGCATTTAAGCGTATTTGCGATCCACAAATATGCTTTAAATTCAGCGTATTACCAGCGATGTTCTTATTGCTTCAATTACAGCACATATTGAAATCTACTAAAATTTTTCCAAGGTTCCGGCGAGGCTCGAACTCGCGACCTTCTGCGTGTTAGGCAGACGTGATAACCACTACACCACGGAGCCACTGCGCTGATCATCAACACCATTATCTGCCATGAAAATGCAGTATTCAAAGGCATTTCTTACAGGCATCAAAGGTTGTGGATTTTGCTTGGAATAACTTAAAAATGCATGGATCAAAACATATTACCATGCATTTGCAGGATTCTGTGTAATTCTAGATTATGTTAGTTACCTTCACATAATTATTTGAAAAAAACTGGGCTCTTTCTGAGTGATTAAAAAATTACCAGGTTCTTGCGAGGCTCGAACTCGCGACCTTCTGCGTGTAAAGCAGACGTGATAACCACTACACCACAGAACCAAGCTGCATTCTAGCTGGTAAAGAGCTATTTTAAAATGCACCAACTCCTCATAATGCATTTAAGCGTATTTGCGATCCACAAATATGCTTTAAATTCAGCGTATTACCAGCGATGTGCTTATTGCTTCAATTACAGCACATATTGAAATCTACTAAAATTTTCCAAGGTTCCGGCGAGGCTCGAACTCGCGACCTTCTGCGTGTTAGGCAGACGTGATAACGACTACACCACGGAGCCACTGCGCTGATCATCAACACCATTATCTGCCATGAAAATGCAGTATTCAAAGGCATTTCTTACAGGCATCAAAGGTTGTGGATTTTGCTTGGAATAACTTAAAAATGCATGGATCAAAACATATTACCATGCATTTGCAGGATTCTGTGTAATTCTAGATTATGTTAGTTACCTTCACATAATTATTTGAAAAAAAACTGGGCTCTTTCTGAGTGATTAAAAAATTACCAGGTTCTGGCGAGGCTCGAACTCGCGACCTTCTGCGTGTAAAGCAGACGTGATAACCACTACACCACAGAACCAAGCTGCATTCTAGCTGGTAAAGAGCTATTTTAAAATGCATTTAAGCGTATTTGCGATCCACAAATATGCTTTAAATTCAGCGTATTACCAGCGATGTGCTTATTGCTTCAATTACAGCACATATTGAAATCTACTAAAATTTTTCCAAGGTTCCGGCGAGGCTCGAACTCGCGACCTTCTGCGTGTTAGGCAGACGTGATAACCACTACACCACGGAGCCACTGCGCTGATCATCAACACCATTATCTGCCATGAAAATGCAGTATTCAAAGGCATTTCTTACAGGCATCAAAGGTTGTGGATTTTGCTTGGAATAACTTAAAAATGCATGGATCAAAACATATTACCATGCATTTGCAGGATTCTGTGTAATTCTAGATTATGTTAGTTACCTTCACATAATTATTTGAAAAAAAACTGGGCTCTTTCTGAGTGATTAAAAAATTACCAGGTTCTGGCGAGGCTCGAACTCGCGACCTTCTGCGTGTAAAGCAGACGTGATAACCACTACACCACAGAACCAAGCTGCATAAAGAGCTATTTTAAAAAGCACCAACTCCTCATAATGCATTTAAGCGTATTTGCGATCCACAAATATGCTTTAAATTCAGCGTATTACCAGCGATGTGCTTATTGCTTCAATTACAGCACATATTGAAATCTACTAAAATTTTTCCAAGGTTCCGGCGAGGCTCGAACTCGCGACCTTCTGCGTGTTAGGCAGACGTGATAACCACTACACCACGGAGCCACTGCGCTGATCATCAACACCATTATCTTACCAGGTTCTGGCGAGGCTCGAACTCGCGACCTTCTGCGTGTAAAGCAGACGTGATAACCACTACACCACAGAACCAAGCTGCATTCTAGCTGGTAAAGAGCTATTTTAAAATGCACCAACTCCTCATAATGCATATTTGCGATCCACAAATATGCTTTAAATTCAGCGTATTACCAGCGATGTGCTTATTGCTTCAATTACAGCACATATTGAAATCTACTAAATTTTTTCCAAGGTTCCGGCGAGGCTCGAACTCGCGACCTTCTGCGTGTTAGGCAGACGTGATAACCACTACACCACGGAGCCACTGCGCTGATCATCAACACCATTATCTGCCATGAAAATGCAGTATTCAAAGGCATTTCTTACAGGCATCAAAGGTTGTGGATTTTGCTTGGAATAACTTAAAAATGCATGGATCAAAACATATTACCATGCATTTGCAGGATTCTGTGTAATTCTAGATTATGTTAGTTACCTTCACATAATTATTTGAAAAAAATCTGGGCTCTTTCTGAGTGATTAAAAAATTACCAGGTTCTTGCGAGGCTCGAACTCGCGACCTTCTGCGTGTAAAGCAGACGGGATAACCACTACACCACAGAACCAAGCTGCATTCTAGCTGGTAAAGAGCTATTTTAAAATGCACCAACTCCTCATAATGCATTTAAGCGTATTTGCGATCCACAAATATGCTTTAAATTCAGCGTATTACCAGCGATGTGCTTATTGCTTCAATTACAGCACATATTGAAATCTACTAAAATTTTTCCAAGGTTCCGGCGAGGCTCGAACTCGCGACCTTCTGCGTGTTAGGCAGACGTGATAACCACTACACCACGGAGCCACGGCGCTGATCATCAACACCATTATCTGCCATGAAAATGCAGTATTCAAAGGCATTTCTTACAGGCATCAAATGTTGTGGATTTTGCTTGGAATAACTTAAAAATGCATGGATCAAAACATATTACCATGCATTTGCAGGATTCTGTGTAATTCTAGATTATGTTAGTTACCTTCACATAATTATTTGAAAAAAAACTGGGCTCTTTCTGAGTGATTAAAAAATTACCAGGTTCTGGCGAGGCTCGAACTCGCGACCTTCTGCGTGTAAAGCAGACGTGATAACCACTACACCACAGAACCAAGCTGCATTCTAGCTGGTAAAGAGCTATTTTAAAATGCACCAACTCCTCATAATGCATTTAAGCGTATTTGCGATCCACAAATATGCTTTAAATTCAGCGTATTACCAGCGATGTGCTTATTGCTTCAATTACAGCACATATTGAAATCTACTAAAAATTTTCCAAGGTTCCGGCGAGGCTCGAACTCGCGACCTTCTGCGTGTCAGGCAGACGTGATAACCACTACACCACGGAGCCACTGCGCTGATCATCAACACCATTATCTGCCATGAAAATGCAGTATTCAAAGGCATTTCTTACAGGCATCAAAGGTTGTGGATTTTGCTTGGAATAACTTAAAAATGCATGGATCAAAACATATTACCATGCATTTGCAGGATTCTGTGTAATTCTAGATTATGTTAGTTACCTTCACATAATTATTTGAAAAAAAACTGGGCTCTTTCTGAATGATTAAAAAATTACCAGGTTCTGGCGAGGCTCGAACTCGCGACCTTCTGCGTGTGAAGCAGACGTGATAACCACTACACCACAGAACCAAGCTGCATTCTAGCTGGTAAAGAGCTATTTTAAAATGCACCAACTGCTCATAATGCATTTAAGCGTATTTGCGATCCACAAATATGCTTTAAATTCAGCGTATTACCAGCGATGTGCTTATTGCTTCAATTACAGCACATATTGAAATCTACTAAAAAAAATTCCAAGGTTCCGGCGAGGCTCGAACTCGCGACCTTCTGCGTGTTAGGCAGACGTGATAACCACTACACCACGGAGCCACGGCGCTGATCATCAACACCATTATCTGCCATGAAAATGCAGTATTCAAAGGCATTTCTTACAGGCATCAAAGGTTGTGGATTATGCTTGGAATAACTTAAAAATGCATGGATCAAAACATATTACCATGCATTTGCAGGATTCTGTGTAATTCTAGATTATGTTAGTTACCTTCACATAATTATTTGAAAAAAAACTGGGCTCTTTCTGAGTGATTAAAAAATTACCAGGTTCTGGCGAGGCTCGAACTCGCGACCTTCTGCGTGTAAAGCAGACGTGATAACCACTACACCACAGAACCAAGCTGCATTCTTGCTGGTAAAGAGCTATTTTAAAATGCACCAACTCCTCATAATGCATTTAAGCGTATTTGCGATCCACAAATATGCTTTAAATTCAGCGTATTACCAGCGATGTGCTTATTGCTTCAATTACAGCACATATTGAAATCTACTAAAATTTTTCCAAGGTTCCGGCGAGGCTCGAACTCGCGACCTTCTGCGTGTTAGGCAGACGTGATAACCACTACACCACGGAGCCACTGCGCTGATCATCAACACCATTATCTGCCATGAAAATGCAGTATTCAAAGGCATTTCTTACAGGCATCAAAGGTTGTGGATTTTGCTTGGAATAACTTAAAAATGCATGGATCAAAACATATTACCATGCATTTGCAGGATTCTGTGTAATTCTAGATTATGTTAGTTACCTTCACATAATTATTTGAAAAAAAACTGGGCTCTTTCTGAGTGATTAAAAAATTACCAGGTTCTGGCGAGGCTCGAACTCGCGACCTTCTGCGTGTAAAGCAGACGTGATAACCACTACACCACAGAACCAAGCTGCATTCTAGCTGGTAAAGAGCTATTTTAAAATGCACCAACTCCTCATAATGCATTTAAGCGTATTTGCGATCCACAAATATGCTTTAAATTCAGCGTATTACCAGCGATGTGCTTATTGCTTCAATTACAGCACATATTGAAATCTACTAAAATTTTTCCAAGGTTCCGGCGAGGCTCGAACTCCCGACCTTCTGCGTGTTAGGCAGACGTGATAACCACTACACCACGGAGCCACGGCGCTGATCATCAACACCATTATCTGCCATGAAAATGCAGTATTCAAAGGCATTTCTTACAGGCATCAAAGGTTGTGGATTTTGCTTGGAATAACTTAAAAATGCATGGATCAAAACATATTACCATGCATTTGCAGGATTCTGTGTAATTCTAGATTATGTTAGTTACCTTCACATAATTATTTGAAAAAAAACTGGGCTCTTTCTGAGTGATTAAAAAATTACCAGGTTCTGGCGAGGCTCGAACTCGCGACCTTCTGCGTGTAAAGCAGACGTGATAACCACTACACCACAGAACCAAGCTGCATTCTAGCTGGTAAAGAGCTATTTTAAAATGCATTTAAGCGTATTTGCGATCCACAAATATGCTTTAAATTCAGCGTATTACCAGCGATGTGCTTATTGCTTCAATTACAGCACATATTGAAATCTACTAAAATTTTTCCAAGGTTCCGGCGAGGCTCGAACTCGCGACCTTCTGCGTGTTAGGCAGACGTGATAACCACTACACCACGGAGCCACTGCGCTGATCATCAACACCATTATCTGCCATGAAAATGCAGTATTCAAAGGCATTTCTTACAGGCATCAAAGGTTGTGGATTTTGCTTGGAATAACTTAAAAATGCATGGATCAAAACATATTACCATGCATTTGCAGGATTCTGTGTAATTCTAGATTATGTTAGTTACCTTCACATAATTATTTGAAAAAAAACTGGGCTCTTTCTGAGTGATTAAAAAATTACCAGGTTCTGGCGAGGCTCGAACTCGCGACCTTCTGCGTGTAAAGCAGACGTGATAACCACTACACCACAGAACCAAGCTGCATAAAGAGCTATTTTAAAAAGCACCAACTCCTCATAATGCATTTAAGCGTATTTGCGATCCACAAATATGCTTTAAATTCAGCGTATTACCAGCGATGTGCTTATTGCTTCAATTACAGCACATATTGAAATCTACTAAAATTTTTCCAAGGTTCCGGCGAGGCTCGAACTCGCGACCTTCTGCGTGTTAGGCAGACGTGATAACCACTACACCACGGAGCCACTGCGCTGATCATCAACACCATTATCTTACCAGGTTCTGGCGAGGCTCGAACTCGCGACCTTCTGCGTGTAAAGCAGACGTGATAACCACTACACCACAGAACCAAGCTGCATTCTAGCTGGTAAAGAGCTATTTTAAAATGCACCAACTCCTCATAATGCATATTTGCGATCCACAAATATGCTTTAAATTCAGCGTATTACCAGCGATGTGCTTATTGCTTCAATTACAGCACATATTGAAATCTACTAAATTTTTTCCAAGGTTCCGGCGAGGCTCGAACTCGCGACCTTCTGCGTGTTAGGCAGACGTGATAACCACTACACCACGGAGCCACTGCGCTGATCATCAACACCATTATCTGCCATGAAAATGCAGTATTCAAAGGCATTTCTTACAGGCATCAAAGGTTGTGGATTTTGCTTGGAATAACTTAAAAATGCATGGATCAAAACATATTACCATGCATTTGCAGGATTCTGTGTAATTCTAGATTATGTTAGTTACCTTCACATAATTATTTGAAAAAAATCTGGGCTCTTTCTGAGTGATTAAAAAATTACCAGGTTCTTGCGAGGCTCGAACTCGCGACCTTCTGCGTGTAAAGCAGACGGGATAACCACTACACCACAGAACCAAGCTGCATTCTAGCTGGTAAAGAGCTATTTTAAAATGCACCAACTCCTCATAATGCATTTAAGCGTATTTGCGATCCACAAATATGCTTTAAATTCAGCGTATTACCAGCGATGTGCTTATTGCTTCAATTACAGCACATATTGAAATCTACTAAAATTTTTCCAAGGTTCCGGCGAGGCTCGAACTCGCGACCTTCTGCGTGTTAGGCAGACGTGATAACCACTACACCACGGAGCCACGGCGCTGATCATCAACACCATTATCTGCCATGAAAATGCAGTATTCAAAGGCATTTCTTACAGGCATCAAATGTTGTGGATTTTGCTTGGAATAACTTAAAAATGCATGGATCAAAACATATTACCATGCATTTGCAGGATTCTGTGTAATTCTAGATTATGTTAGTTACCTTCACATAATTATTTGAAAAAAAACTGGGCTCTTTCTGAGTGATTAAAAAATTACCAGGTTCTGGCGAGGCTCGAACTCGCGACCTTCTGCGTGTAAAGCAGACGTGATAACCACTACACCACAGAACCAAGCTGCATTCTAGCTGGAAAAGAGCTATTTTAAAATGCACCAACTCCTCATAATGCATTTAAGCGTATTTGCGATCCACAAATATGCTTCAAATTCAGCGTATTACCAGCGATGTGCTTATTGCTTCAATTACAGCACATATTGAAATCTACTAAAAAAATTTCAAGGTTCCGGCGAGGCTCGAACTCGCGACCTTCTCCGTGTTAGGCAGACGTGATAACCACTACACCACGGAGCCTTCACATAGGTTACCTTCACATAATTATTTGAAAAAAAACTGGGCTCTTTCTGAGTGATTAAAAAATTACCAGGTTCTGGCGAGGCTCGAACTCGCGACCTTCTGCGTGTAAAGCAGACGTGATAACCACTAAACCACAGAACCAAGCTGCATTCTAGCTGGTAAAGAGCTATTTTTAAATGCACCAACTCCTCATAATGCATTTAAGCGTATTTGCGATCCACAAATATGCTTTAAATTCAGCGTATTACCAGCGATGTGCTTATTGCTTCAATTACAGCACATATTGAAATCTACTAAAATTTTTTCAAGGTTCCGGCGAGGCTCGAACTCGCGACCTTCTGCGTGTTAGGCGTGTTAGGCGTGTTAGGTACCAACTCCTCATAATGCATTTAAGCGTATTTGCGATCCACAAATATGCTTTAAATTCAGCGTATTACCAGCGATGTGCTTATTGCTTCAATTACAGCACATATTGAAATCTACTAAAATTTTTCCAAGGTTCCGGCGAGGCTCGAACTCGCGACCTTCTGCGTGTTAGGCAGACGTGATAACCACTACACCACGGAGCCACTGCGCTGATCATCAACACCATTATCTGCCATGAAAATGCAGTATTCAAAGGCATTTCTTACAGGCATCAAAGGTTGTGGATTTTGCTTGGAATAACTTAAAAATGCATGGATCAAAACATATTACCATGCATTTGCAGGATTCTGTGTAATTCTAGATTATGTTAGTTACCTTCACATAATTATTTGAAAAAAAACTGGGCCCTTTCTGAGTGATTAAAAAATTACCAGGTTCTGGCGAGGCTCGAACTCGCGACCTTCTGCGTGTAAAGCAGACGTGATAACCACTACACCACAGAACCAAGCTGCATTCTAGCTGGTAAAGAGCTATTTTAAAATGCACCAGCTCCTCATAATGTATTTAAGCGTATTTGCGATCCACAAATATGCTTCAAATTCAGCGTATTACCAGCGATGTGCTTATTGCTTCAATTACAGCACATATTGAAATCTACTAAAATTCTTCCAAGGTTCCGGCTAGGCTCGAACTCGCGACCTTCTGCGTGTTAGGCAGACGTGATAACCACTACACCACGGAGCCACTGCGCTGATCATCAACACCATTATCTTACCAGGTTCTGGCGAGGCTCGAACTCGCGACCTTCTGCGTGTAAAGCAGACGTGATAACCACTACACCACAGAACCAAGCTGCATTCTAGCTGGTAAAGAGCTATTTTAAAATGCACCAACTCCTCATAATGCATTTAAGCGTATTTGCGATCCACAAATATGCTTTAAATTCAGCGTATTACCAGCGATGTGCTTATTGCTTCAATTACAGCACATATTGAAATCTACTAAAATTTTTCCAAGGTTCCGGCGAGGCTCGAACTCGCGACCTTCTGCGTGTTAAGCAGACGTGATAACCACTACACCACGGAGCCACTGCGCTGATCATCAACACCATTATCTGCCATGAAAATGCAGTATTCAAAGGCATTTCTTACAGGCATCAAAGGTTGTGGATTTTGCTTGGAATAACTTAAAAATGCATGGATCAAAACATATTACCATGCATTTGCAGGATTCTGTGTAATTCTAGATTATGTTAGTTACCTTCACATAATTATTTGAAAAAAACTGGGCTCTTTCTGAGTGATTAAAAAATTACCAGGTTCTTGCGAGGCTCGAACTCGCGACCTTCTGCGTGTAAAGCAGACGGGATAACCACTACACCACAGAACCAAGCTGCATTCTAGCTGGTAAAGAGCTATTTTAAAATGCACCAACTCCTCATAATGCATTTAAGCGTATTTGCGATCCACAAATATGCTTCAAATTCAGCGTATTACCAGCGATGTGCTTATTGCTTCAATTACAGCACATATTGAAATCTACTAAAAAAATTTCAAGGTTCCGGCGAGGCTCAAACTCGCGACCTTCTCCGTGTTAGGCAGACGTGATAACCACTACACCACGGAGCCTTCACATAGGTTACCTTCACATAATTATTTGAAAAAAAACTGGGCTCTTTCTGAGTGATTAAAAAATTACCAGGTTCTGGCGAGGCTCGAACTCGCGACCTTCTGCGTGTAAAGCAGACGTGATAACCACTAAACCACAGAACCAAGCTGCATTCTAGCTGGTAAAGAGCTATTTTTAAATGCACCAACTCCTCATAATGCATTTAAGCGTATTTGCGATCCACAAATATGCTTTAAATTCAGCGTATTACCAGCGATGTGCTTATTGCTTCAATTACAGCACATATTGAAATCTACTAAAATTTTTCCAAGGTTCCGGCGAGGCTCGAACTCGCGACCTTCTGCGTGTTAGGCGTGTTAGGCGTGTTAGGTACCAACTCCTCATAATGCATTTAAGCGTATTTGCGATCCACAAATATGCTTTAAATTCAGCGTATTACCAGCGATGTGCTTATTGCTTCAATTACAGCACATATTGAAATCTACTAAAATTTTTCCAAGGTTCCGGCGAGGCTCGAACTCGCGACCTTCTGCGTGTTAGGCAGACGTGATAACCACTACACCACGGAGCCACTGCGCTGATCATCAACACCATTATCTGCCATGAAAATGCAGTATTCAAAGGCATTTCTTACAGGCATCAAAGGTTGTGGATTTTGCTTGGAATAACTTAAAAATGCATGGATCAAAACATATTACCATGCATTTGCAGGATTCTGTGTAATTCTAGATTATGTTAGTTACCTTCACATAATTATTTGAAAAAAAACTGGGCCCTTTCTGAGTGATTAAAAAATTACCAAGTTCTGGCGAGGCTCGAACTCGCGACCTTCTGCGTGTAAAGCAGACGTGATAACCACTACACCACAGAACCAAGCTGCATTCTAGCTGGTAAAGAGCTATTTTAAAATGCACCAACTCCTCATAATGCATTTAAGCGTATTTGCGATCCACAAATATGCTTCAAATTCAGCGTATTACCAGCGATGTGCTTATTGCTTCAATTACAGCACATATTGAAATCTACTAAAAAAATTTCAAGGTTCCGGCGAGGCTCGAACTCGCGACCTTCTCCGTGTTAGGCAGACGTGATAACCACTACACCACGGAGCCTTCACATAAGTTACCTTCACATAATTATTTGAAAAAAAACTGGGCTCTTTCTGAGTGATTAAAAAATTACAAGGTTCTGGCGAGGCTCGAACTCGCGACCTTCTGCGTGTAAAGCAGACGTGATAACCACTACACCACAGAACCAAGCTGCATTCTAGCTGGTAAAGAGCTATTTTAAAATGCACCAACTCCTCATAATGCATTTAAGCGTATTTGCGATCCACAAATATGCTTTAAATTCAGTGTATTACCAGCGATGTGCTTATTGCTTCAATTACAGCACATATTGAAATCTACTAAAATGTAACCACTACACCACAGAACCAAGCTGCATTCTAGCTGGTAAAGAGCTATTTTAAAATGCACCAACTCCTCATAATGCATTTAAGCGTATTTGCGATCCACAAATATGCTTTAAATTCAGCGTATTACCAGCGATGTGCTTATTGCTTCAATTACAGCACATATTGAAATCTACTAAAATTTTTCCAAGGTTCCGGCGAGGCTCGAACTCGCGACCTTCTGCGTGTTAGGCGTGTTAGGCGTGTTAGGTACCAACTCCTCATAATGCATTTAAGCGTATTTGCGATCCACAAATATGCTTTAAATTCAGCGTATTACCAGCGATGTGCTTATTGCTTCAATTACAGCACATATTGAAATCTACTAAAATTTTTCCAAGGTTCCGGCGAGGCTCGAACTCGCGACCTTCTGCGTGTTAGGCAGACGTGATAACCACTACACCACGGAGCCACTGCGCTGATCATCAACACCATTATCTGCCATGAGAATGCAGTATTCAAAGGCATTTCTTACAGGCATCAAAGGTTGTGGATTTTGCTTGGAATAACTTAAAAATGCATGGATCAAAACATATTACCATGCATTTGCAGGATTCTGTGTAATTCTAGATTATGTTAGTTACCTTCACATAATTATTTGAAAAAAAACTGGGCCCTTTCTGAGTGATTAAAAAATTACCAAGTTCTGGCGAGGCTCGAACTCGCGACCTTCTGCGTGTAAAGCAGACGTGATAACCACTACACCACAGAACCAAGCTGCATTCTAGCTGGTAAAGAGCTATTTTAAAATGCACCAACTCCTCATAATGCATTTAAGCGTATTTGCGATCCACAAATATGCTTCAAATTCAGCGTATTACCAGCGATGTGCTTATTGCTTCAATTACAGCACATATTGAAATCTACTAAAAAAATTTCAAGGTTCCGGCGAGGCTCGAACTCGCGACCTTCTCCGTGTTAGGCAGACGTGATAACCACTACACCACGGAGCCTTCACATAAGTTACCTTCACATAATTATTTGAAAAAAAACTGGGCTCTTTCTGAGTGATTAAAAAATTACAAGGTTCTGGCGAGGCTCGAACTCGCGACCTTCTGCGTGTAAAGCAGACGTGATAACCACTACACCACAGAACCAAGCTGCATTCTAGCTGGTAAAGAGCTATTTTAAAATGCACCAACTCCTCATAATGCATTTAAGCGTATTTGCGATCCACAAATATGCTTTAAATTCAGTGTATTACCAGCGATGTGCTTATTGCTTCAATTACAGCACATATTGAAATCTACTAAAATGTAACCACTACACCACAGAACCAAGCTGCATTCTAGCTGGTAAAGAGCTATTTTAAAATGCACCAACTCCTCATAATGCATTTAAGCGTATTTGCGATCCACAAATATGCTTTAAATTCAGCGTATTACCAGCGATGTGCTTATTGCTTCAATTACAGCACATATTGAAATCTACTAAAATTTTTCCAAGGTTCCGGCGAGGCTCGAACTCGCGACCTTCTGCGTGTTAGGCAGACGTGATAACCACTACACCACGGAGCCACGGCGCTGATCATCAACACCATTATCTGCCATGAAAATGCAGTATTCAAAGGCATTTCTTACAGGCATCAAAGGTTGTGGATTTTGCTTGGAATAACTTAAAAATGCATGGATCAAAACATATTACCATGCATTTGCAGGATTCTGTGTAATTCTAGATTATGTTAGTTACCTTCACATAATTATTTGAAAAAAAACTGGGCTCTTTCTGAGTGATTAAAAAATTACCAGGTTCTGGCGAGGCTCGAACTCGCGACCTTCTGCGTGTAAAGCAGACGTGATAACCACTACACCACAGAACCAAGCTGCATTCTAGCTGGTAAAGAGCTATTTTAAAATGCACCAACTCCTCATAATGCATTTAAGCGTATTTGCGATCCACAAATATGCTTCAAATTCAGCCACTACACCACAGAACCAAGCTGCATTCTAGCTGGTAAAGAGCTATTTTAAAATGCACCAACTCCTCATAATGCATTTAAGCGTATTTGCGATCCACAAATATGCTTTAAATTCAGCGTATTACCAGCGATGTGCTTATTGCTTCAATTACAGCACATATTGAAATCTACTAAAAATTTTCCAAGGTTCCGGCGAGGCTCGAACTCGCGACCTTCTGCGTGTTAGGCAGACGTGATAACCACTACACCACGGAGCCACGGCGCTGATCATCAACACCATTATCTGCCATGAAAATGCAGTATTCAAAGGCATTTCTTACAGGCATCAAAGGTTGTGGATTTTGCTTGGAATAACTTAAAAATGCATGGATCAAAACATATTACCATGCATTTGCAGGATTCTGTGTAATTCTAGATTATGTTAGTTACCTTCACATAATTATTTGAAAAAAAATTGGGCTCTTTCTGAGTGATTAAAAAATTACCAGGTTCTGGCGAGGCTCGAACTCGCGACCTTCTGCGTGTAAAGCAGACGTGATAACCACTACACCACAGAACCAAGCTGCATTCTAGCTGGTAAAGAGCTATTTTAAAATGCACCAACTCCTCATAATGCATTTAAGCGTATTTGCGATCCACAAATATGCTTTAAATTCAGCGTATTACCAGCGATGTGCTTATTGCTTCAATTACAGCACATATTGAAATCTACTAAAATTTTTCCAAGGTTCCGGCGAGGCTCGAACTCGCGACCTTCTGCGTGTTAGGCAGACGTGATAACCACTACACCACGGAGCCACTGCGCTGATCATCAACACCATTATCTGCCATGAAAATGCAGTATTCAAAGGCATTTCTTACAGGCATCAAAGGTTGTGGATTTTGCTTGGAATAACTTAAAAATGCATGGATCAAAACATATTACCATGCATTTGCAGGATTCTGTGTAATTCTAGATTATGTTAGTTACCTTCACATAATTATTTGAAAAAAAACTGGGCTCTTTCTGAGTGATTAAAAAATTACCAGGTTCTGGCGAGGCTCGAACTCGCGACCTTCTGCGTGTAAAGCAGACGTGATAACCACTACACCACAGAACCAAGCTGCATTCTAGCTGGTAAAGAGCTATTTTAAAATGCACCAACTCCTCATAATGCATTTAAGCGTATTTGCGATCCACAAATATGCTTTAAATTCAGCGTATTACCAGCGATGTGCTTATTGCTTCAATTACAGCACATATTGAAATCTACTAAAAATTTTCCAAGGTTCCGGCGAGGCTCGAACTCGCGACCTTCTGCGTGTTAGGCAGACGTGATAACCACTACACCACGGAGCCACTGCGCTGATCATCAACACCATTATCTGCCATGAAAATGCAGTATTCAAAGGCATTTCTTACAGGCATCAAAGGTTGTGGATTTTGCTTGGAATAACTTAAAAATGCATGGATCAAAACATATTACCATGCATTTGCAGGATTCTGTGTAATTCTAGATTATGTTAGTTACCTTCACATAATTATTTGAAAAAAAACTGGGCTCTTTCTGAATGATTAAAAAATTACCAGGTTCTGGCGAGGCTCGAACTCGCGACCTTCTGCGTGTAAAGCAGACGTGATAACCACTACACCACAGAACCAAGCTGCATTCTAGCTGGTAAAGAGCTATTTTAAAATGCACCAACTGCTCATAATGCATTTAAGCGTATTTGCGATCCACAAATATGCTTTAAATTCAGCGTATTACCAGCGATGTGCTTATTGCTTCAATTACAGCACATATTGAAATCTACTAAAAATTTTCCAAGGTTCCGGCGAGGCCCGAACTCGCGACCTTCTGCGTGTTAGGCAGACGTGATAACCACTACACCACGGAGCCACGGCGCTGATCATCAACACCATTATCTGCCATGAAAATGCAGTATTCAAAGGCATTTCTTACAGGCATCAAAGATTGTGGATTTTGCTTGGAATAACTTAAAAATGCATGGATCAAAACATATTACCATGCATTTGCAGGATTCTGTGTAATTCTAGATTATGTTAGTTACCTTCACATAATTATTTGAAAAAAAATTGGGCTCTTTCTGAGTGATTAAAAAATTACCAGGTTCTGGCGAGGCTCGAACTCGCGACCTTCTGCGTGTAAAGCAGACGTGATAACCACTACACCACAGAACCAAGCTGCATTCTAGCTGGTAAAGAGCTATTTTAAAATGCACCAACTCCTCATAATGCATTTAAGCGTATTTGCGATCCACAAATATGCTTTAAATTCAGCGTATTACCAGCGATGTGCTTATTGCTTCAATTACAGCACATATTGAAATCTACTAAAAATTTTCCAAGGTTCCGGCGAGGCTCGAACTCGCGACCTTCTGCGTGTTAGGCAGACGTGATAACCACTACACCACGGAGCCACTGCGCTGATCATCAACACCATTATCTGCCATGAAAATGCAGTATTCAAAGGCATTTCTTACAGGCATCAAAGGTTGTGGATTTTGCTTGGAATAACTTAAAAATGCATGGATCAAAACATATTACCATGCATTTGCAGGATTCTGTGTAATTCTAGATTATGTTAGTTACCTTCACATAATTATTTGAAAAAAAACTGGGCTCTTTCTGAGTGATTAAAAAATTACCAGGTTCTGGCGAGGCTCGAACTCGCGACCTTCTGCGTGTAAAGCAGACGTGATAACCACTACACCACAGAACCAAGCTGCATTCTAGCTGGTAAAGAGCTATTTTAAAATGCACCAACTCCTCATAATGCATTTAAGCGTATTTGCGATCCACAAATATGCTTTAAATTCAGCGTATTACCAGCGATGTGCTTATTGCTTCAATTACAGCACATATTGAAATCTACTAAAAATTTTCCAAGGTTCCGGCGAGGCTCGAACTCGCGACCTTCTGCGTGTTAGGCAGACGTGATAACCACTACACCACGGAGCCACTGCGCTGATCATCAACACCATTATCTGCCATGAAAATGCAGTATTCAAAGGCATTTCTTACAGGCATCAAAGGTTGTGGATTTTGCTTGGAATAACTTAAAAATGCATGGATCAAAACATATTACCATGCATTTGCAGGATTCTGTGTAATTCTAGATTATGTTAGTTACCTTCACATAATTATTTGAAAAAAAACTGGGCTCTTTCTGAATGATTAAAAAATTACCAGGTTCTGGCGAGGCTCGAACTCGCGACCTTCTGCGTGTAAAGCAGACGTGATAACCACTACACCACAGAACCAAGCTGAATTCTAGCTGGTAAAGAGCTATTTTAAAATGCACCAACTGCTCATAATGCATTTAAGCGTATTTGCGATCCACAAATATGCTTTAAATTCAGCGTATTACCAGCGATGTGCTTATTGCTTCAATTACAGCACATATTGAAATCTACTAAAAAAAATTCCAAGGTTCCGGCGAGGCTCGAACTCGCGACCTTCTGCGTGTTAGGCAGACGTGATAACCACTACACCACGGAGCCACGGCGCTGATCATCAACACCATTATCTGCCATGAAAATGCAGTATTCAAAGGCATTTCTTACAGGCATCAAAGGTTGTGGATTATGCTTGGAATAACTTAAAAATGCATGGATCAAAACATATTACCATGCATTTGCAGGATTCTGTGTAATTCTAGATTATGTTAGTTACCTTCACATAATTATTTGAAAAAAAACTGGGCTCTTTCTGAGTGATTAAAAAATTACCAGGTTCTGGCGAGGCTCGAACTCGCGACCTTCTGCGTGTTAGGCAGACGTGATAACCACTACACCACGGAGCCACTGCGCTGATCATCAACACCATTATCTGCCATGAAAATGCAGTATTCAAAGGCATTTCTTACAGGCATCAAAGGTTGTGGATTTTGCTTGGAATAACTTAAAAATGCATGGATCAAAACATATTACCATGCATTTGCAGGATTCTGTGTAATTCTAGATTATGTTAGTTACCTTCACATAATTATTTGAAAAAAAACTGGGCTCTTTCTGAGTGATTAAAAAATTACCAGGTTCTGGCGAGGCTCGAACTCGCGACCTTCTGCGTGTAAAGCAGACGTGATAACCACTACACCACAGAACCAAGCTGCATTCTTGCTGGTAAAGAGCTATTTTAAAATGCACCAACTCCTCATAATGCATTTAAGCGTATTTGCGATCCACAAATATGCTTTAAATTCAGCGTATTACCAGCGATGTGCTTATTGCTTCAATTACAGCACATATTGAAATCTACTAAAATTTTTCCAAGGTTTCGGCGAGGCTCGAACTCTCGACCTTCTGCGTGTTAGGCAGACGTGATAACCACTACACCACGGAGCCACTGCGCTGATCATCAACACCATTATCTGCCATGAAAATGCAGTATTCAAAGGCATTTCTTACAGGCATCAAAGGTTGTGGATTTTGCTTGGAATAACTTAAAAATGCATGGATCAAAACATATTACCATGCATTTGCAGGATTCTGTGTAATTCTAGATTATGTTAGTTACCTTCACATAATTATTTGAAAAAAAACTGGGCTCTTTCTGAGTGATTAAAAAATTACCAGGTTCTGGCGAGACTCGAACTCGCGACCTTCTGCGTGTAAAGCAGACGTGATAACCACTACACCACAGAACCAAGCTGCATTCTAGCTGGTAAAGAGCTATTTTAAAATGCACCAACTCCTCATAATGCATTTAAGCGTATTTGCGATCCACAAATATGCTTTAAATTCAGCGTATTACCAGCGATGTGCTTATTGCTTCAATTACAGCACATATTGAAATCTACTAAAAAAAATTCCAAGGTTCCGGCGAGGCTCGAACTCGCGACCTTCTGCGTGTTAGGCAGACGTGATAACCACTACACCACGGAGCCACGGCGCTGATCATCAACACCATTATCTGCCATGAAAATGCAGTATTCAAAGGCATTTCTTACAGGCATCAAAGGTTGTGGATTATGCTTGGAATAACTTAAAAATGCATGGATCAAAACATATTACCATGCATTTGCAGGATTCTGTGTAATTCTAGATTATGTTAGTTACCTTCACATAATTATTTGAAAAAAAACTGGGCTCTTTCTGAGTGATTAAAAAATTACCAGGTTCTGGCGAGGCTCGAACTCGCGACCTTCTGCGTGTTAGGCAGACGTGATAACCACTACACCACGGAGCCACTGCGCTGATCATCAACACCATTATCTGCCATGAAAATGCAGTATTCAAAGGCATTTCTTACAGGCATCAAAGGTTGTGGATTTTGCTTGGAATAACTTAAAAATGCATGGATCAAAACATATTACCATGCATTTGCAGGATTCTGTGTAATTCTAGATTATGTTAGTTACCTTCACATAATTATTTGAAAAAAAACTGGGCTCTTTCTGAGTGATTAAAAAATTACCAGGTTCTGGCGAGGCTCGAACTCGCGACCTTCTGCGTGTAAAGCAGACGTGATAACCACTACACCACAGAACCAAGCTGCATTCTTGCTGGTAAAGAGCTATTTTAAAATGCACCAACTCCTCATAATGCATTTAAGCGTATTTGCGATCCACAAATATGCTTTAAATTCAGCGTATTACCAGCGATGTGCTTATTGCTTCA
The DNA here is from genome assembly GCA_964017125.1 of Flabesymbios commensalis. NCBI lineage: Eukaryota > Metazoa > Annelida > Polychaeta > Terebellida > Flabelligeridae > Flabesymbios > Flabesymbios commensalis. The sequence continues at coordinate 22,393,427 of OZ024911.1, forward strand.
ATTACAGCACATATTGAAATCTACTAAAATTTTTCCAAGGTTCCGGCGAGGCTCGAACTCGCGACCTTCTGCGTGTTAGGCAGACGTGATAACCACTACACCACGGAGCCACTGCGCTGATCATCAACACCATTATCTGCCATGAAAATGCAGTATTCAAAGGCATTTCTTACAGGCATCAAAGGTTGTGGATTTTGCTTGGAATAACTTAAAAATGCATGGATCAAAACATATTACCATGCATTTGCAGGATTCTGTGTAATTCTAGATTATGTTAGTTACCTTCACATAATTATTTGAAAAAAAACTGGGCTCTTTCTGAGTGATTAAAAAATTACCAGGTTCTGGCGAGACTCGAACTCGCGACCTTCTGCGTGTAAAGCAGACGTGATAACCACTACACCACAGAACCAAGCTGCATTCTAGCTGGTAAAGAGCTATTTTAAAATGCACCAACTCCTCATAATGCATTTAAGCGTATTTGCGATCCACAAATATGCTTTAAATTCAGCGTATTACCAGCGATGTGCTTATTGCTTCAATTACAGCACATATTGAAATCTACTAAAATTTTTCCAAGGTTCCGGCGAGGCTCGAACTCCCGACCTTCTGCGTGTTAGGCAGACGTGATAACCACTACACCACGGAGCCACTGCGCTGATCATCAACACCATTATCTGCCATGAAAATGCAGTATTCAAAGGCATTTCTTACAGGCATCAAAGGTTGTGGATTTTGCTTGGAATAACTTAAAAATGCATGGATCAAAACATATTACCATGCATTTGCAGGATTCTGTGTAATTCTAGATTATGTTAGTTACCTTCACATAATTATTTGAAAAAAAACTGGGCTCTTTCTGAGTGATTAAAAAATTACCAGGTTCTGGCGAGGCTCGAACTCGCGACCTTCTGCGTGTAAAGCAGACGTGATAACCACTACACCACAGAACCAAGCTGCATTCTAGCTGGTAAAGAGCTATTTTAAAATGCACCAACTCCTCATAATGCATTTAAGCGTATTTGCGATCCACAAATATGCTTCAAATTCAGCGTATTACCAGCGATGTGCTTATTGCTTCAATTACAGCACATATTGAAATCTACTAAAAATTTTCCAAGGTTCCGGCGAGGCTCGAACTCGCGACCTTCTGCGTGTTAGGCAGACGTGATAACCACTACACCACGGAGCCACTGCGCTGATCATCAACACCATTATCTGCCATCAAAATGCAGTATTCAAAGGCATTTCTTACAGGCATCAAAGGTTGTGGATTTTGCTTGGAATAACTTAAAAATGCATGGATCAAAACATATTACCATGCATTTGCAGGATTCTGTGTAATTCTAGATTATGTTAGTTACCTTCACATAATTATTTGAAAAAAAACTGGGCTCTTTCTGAGTGATTAAAAAATTACCAGGTTCTGGCGAGGCTCGAACTCGCGACCTTCTGCGTGTAAAGCAGACGTGATAACCACTACACCACAGAACCAAGCTGTATTCTAGCTGGTAAAGAGCTATTTTAAAATGCACCAACTCCTCATAATGCATTTAAGCGTATTTGCGATCCACAAATATGCTTTAAATTCAGCGTATTACCAGCGATGTGCTTATTGCTTCAATTACAGCACATATTGAAATCTACTAAAATTTTTCCAAGGTTCCGGCGAGGCTCGAACTCGCGACCTTCTGCGTGTTAGGCAGACGTGATAACCACTACACCACGGAGCCACGGCGCTGATCATCAACACCATTATCTGCCATGAAAATGCAGTATTCAAAGGCATTTCTTACAGGCATCAAAGGTTGTGGATTTTGCTTGGAATAACTTAAAAATGCATGGATCAAAACATATTACCATGCATTTGCAGGATTCTGTGTAATTCTAGATTATGTTAGTTACCTTCACATAATTATTTGAAAAAAAACTGGGCTCTTTCTGAGTGGAATTTCTAAAGAGCTATTTTAAAATGCACCAACTCCTCATAATGCATTTAAGCGTATTTGCGATCCACAAATATGCTTTAAATTCAGCGTATTACCAGCGATGTGCTTATTGCTTCAATTACAGCACATATTGAAATCTACTAAAATTTTTCCAAGGTTCCGGCGAGGCTCGAACTCGCGACCTTCTGCGTGTTAGGCAGACGTGATAACCACTACACCACGGAGCCACTGCGCTGATCATCAACACCATTATCTGCCATGAAAATGCAGTATTCAAAGGCATTTCTTACAGGCATCAAAGGTTGTGGATTTTGCTTGGAATAACTTAAAAATGCATGGATCAAAACATATTACCATGCATTTGCAGGATTCTGTGTAATTCTAGATTATGTTAGTTACCTTCACATAATTATTTGAAAAAAAACTGGGCTCTTTCTGAGTGATTAAAAAATTACCAGGTTCTGGCGAGGCTCGAACTCGCGACCTTCTGCGTGTAAAGCAGACGTGATAACCACTACACCACAGAACCAAGCTGCATTCTAGCTGGTAAAGAGCTATTTTAAAATGCACCAACTCCTCATAATGCATTTAAGCGTATTTGCGATCCACAAATATGCTTTAAATTCAGCGTATTACCAGCGATGTGCTTATTGCTTCAATTACAGCACATATTGAAATCTACTAAAAATTTTCCAAGGTTCCGGCGAGGCTCGAACTCGCGACCTTCTGCGTGTTAGGCAGACGTGATAACCACTACACCACGGAGCCACGGCGCTGATCATCAACACCATTATCTGCCGTGAAAATGCAGTATTCAAAGGCATTTCTTACAGGCATCAAAGGTTGTGGATTTTGCTTGGAATAACTTAAAAATGCATGGATCAAAACATATTACCATGCATTTGCAGGATTCTGTGTAATTCTAGATTATGTTAGTTACCTTCACATAATTATTTGAAAAAAAAACTGGGCTCTTTCTGAGTGATTAAAAAATTACCAGGTTCTGGCGAGGCTCGAACTCGCGACCTTCTGCGTGTAAAGCAGACGTGATAACCACTACACCACAGAACCAAGCTGCATTCTAGCTGGTAAAGAGCTATTTTAAAATGCATCAACTCCTCATAATGCATTTAAGCGTATTTGCGATCCACAAATATGCTTTAAATTCAGCGTATTACCAGCGATGTGCTTATTGCTTCAATTACAGCACATATTGAAATCTACTAAAATTTTTCCAAGGTTCCGGCGAGGCTCGAACTCGCGACCTTCTGCGTGTTAGGCAGACGTGATAACCACTACACCACGGAGCCACGGCGCTGATCATCAACACCATTATCTGCCATGAAAATGCAGTATTCAAAGGCATTTCTTACAGGCATCAAAGGTTGTGGATTTTGCTTGGAATAACTTAAAAATGCATGGATCAAAACATATTACCATGCATTTGCAGGATTCTGTGTAATTCTAGATTATGTTAGTTACCTTCACATAATTATTTGAAAAAAAACTGGGCTCTTTCTGAGTGATTCAATTACAGCACATATTGAAATCTACTAAAATTTTTCCAAGGTTCCGGCGAGGCTCGAACTCGCGACCTTCTGCGTGTTAGGCAGACGTGATAACCACTACACCACGGAGCCACGGCGCTGATCATCAACACCATTATCTGCCATGAAAATGCAGTATTCAAAGGCATTTCTTACAGGCATCAAAGGTTGTGGATTTTGCTTGGAATAACTTAAAAATGCATGGATCAAAACATATTACCATGCATTTGCAGGATTCTGTGTAATTCTAGATTATGTTAGTTACCTTCACATAATTATTTGAAAAAAAACTGGGCTCTTTCTGAGTGATTAAAAAATTACCAGGTTCTGGCGAGGCTCGAACTCGCGACCTTCTGCGTGTAAAGCAGACGTGATAACCACTACACCACAGAACCAAGCTGCATTCTAGCTGGTAAAGAGCTATTTTAAAATGCACCAACTCCTCATAATGCATTTAAGCGTATTTGCGATCCACAAATATGCTTTAAATTCAGCGTATTACCAGCGATGTGCTTATTGCTTCAATTACAGCACATATTGAAATCTACTAAAATTTTTCCAAGGTTCCGGCGAGGCTCGAACTCGCGACCTTCTGCGTGTTAGGCAGACGTGATAACCACTACACCACGGAGCCACTGCGCTGATCATCAACACCATTATCTGCCATGAAAATGCAGTATTCAAAGGCATTTCTTACAGGCATCAAAGGTTGTGGATTTTGCTTGGAATAACTTAAAAATGCATGGATCAAAACATATTACCATGCATTTGCAGGATTCTGTGTAATTCTAGATTATGTTAGTTACCTTCACATAATTATTTGAAAAAAAACTGGGCTCTTTCTGAGTGATTAAAAAATTACCAGGTTCTGGCGAGGCTCGAACTCGCGACCTTCTGCGTGTAAAGCAGACGTGATAACCACTACACCACAGAACCAAGCTGCATTCTAGCTGGTAAAGAGCTATTTTAAAATGCACCAACTCCTCATAATGCATTTAAGCGTATTTGCGATCCACAAATATGCTTTAAATTCAGCGTATTACCAGCGATGTGCTTATTGCTTCAATTACAGCACATATTGAAATCTACTAAAATTTTTCCAAGGTTCCGGCGAGGCTCGAACTCGCGACCTTCTGCGTGTTAGGCAGACGTGATAACCACTACACCACGGAGCCACGGCGCTGATCATCAACACCATTATCTGCCATGAAAATGCAGTATTCAAAGGCATTTCTTACAGGCATCAAAGGTTGTGGATTTTGCTTGGAATAACCTAAAAATGCATGGATCAAAACATATTACCATGCATTTGCAGGATTCTGTGTAATTCTAGATTATGTTAGTTACCTTCACATAATTATTTGAAAAAAAACTGGGCTCTTTCTGAGTGATTAAAAAATTACCAGGTTCTGGCGAGGCTCGAACTCGCGACCTTCTGCGTGTAAAGCAGACGTGATAACCACTACACCACAGAACCAAGCTGTATTCTAGCTGGTAAAGAGCTATTTTAAAATGCACCAACTCCTCATAATGCATTTAAGCGTATTTGCGATCCACAAATATGCTTTAAATTCAGCGTATTACCAGCGATGTGCTTATTGCTTCAATTACAGCACATATTGAAATCTACTAAATTTTTTCCAAGGTTCCGGCGAGGCTCGAACTCGCGACCTTCTGCGTGTTAGGCAGACGTGATAACCACTACACCACGGAGCCACGGCGCTGATCATCAACACCATTATCTGCCATGAAAATGCAGTATTCAAAGGCATTTCTCACAGGCATCAAAGGTTGTGGATTTTGCTTGGAATAACTTAAAAATGCATGGATCAAAACATATTACCATGCATTTGCAGGATTCTGTGTAATTCTAGATTATGTTAGTTACCTTCACATAATTATTTGAAAAAAAACTGGGCTCTTTCTGAGTGATTAAAAAATTACCAGGTTCTGGCGAGGCTCGAACTCGCGACCTTCTGCGTGTAAAGCAGACGTGATAACCACTACACCACAGAACCAAGCTGCATTCTAGCTGGTAAAGAGCTATTTTAAAATGCACCAACTCCTCATAATGCATTTAGGCGTATTTGCGATCCACAAATATGCTTTAAATTCAGCGTATTACCAGCAATGTGCTTATTGCTTCAATTACAGCACATATTGAAATCTACTAAAATTTTTCCAAGGTTCCGGCGAGGCTCGAACTCGCGACCTTCTGCGTGTTAGGCAGACGTGATAACCACTACACCACGGAGCCACGGCGCTGATCATCAACACCATTATCTGCCATGAAAATGCAGTATTCAAAGGCATTTCTTACAGGCATCAAAGGTTGTGGATTTTGCTTGGAATAACTTAAAAATGCATGGATCAAAACATATTACCATGCATTTGCAGGATTCTGTGTAATTCTAGATTATGTTAGTTACCTTCACATAATTATTTGAAAAAAAACTGGGCTCTTTCTGAGTGATTAAAAAATTACCAGGTTCTGGCGAGGCTCGAACTCGCGACCTTCTGCGTGTAAAGCAGACGTGATAACCACTACACCACAGAACCAAGCTGCATTCTAGCTGGTAAAGAGCTATTTTAAAATGCACCAACTCCTCATAATGCATTTAAGCGTATTTGCGATCCACAAATATGCTAAATTCAGCGTATTACCAGCGATGTGCTTATTGCTTCAATTACAGCACATATTGAAATCTACTAAAATTTTTCCAAGGTTCCGGCGAGGCTCGAACTCGCGACCTTCTGCGTGTTAGGCAGACGTGATAACCACTACACCACGGAGCCACTGCGCTGATCATCAACACCATTATCTGCCATGAAAATGCAGTATTCAAAGGCATTTCTTACAGGCATCAAAGGTTGTGGATTTTGCTTGGAATAACTTAAAAATGCATGGATCAAAACATATTACCATGCATTTGCAGGATTCTGTGTAATTCTAGATTATGTTAGTTACCTTCACATAATTATTTGAAAAAAAACTGGGCTCTTTCTGAGTGATTAAAAAATTACCAGGTTCTGGCGAGGCTCGAACTCGCGACCTTCTGCGTGTAAAGCAGACGTGATAACCACTACACCACAGAACCAAGCTGCATTCTAGCTGGTAAAGAGCTATTTTAAAATGCACCAACTCCTCATAATGCATTTAAGCGTATTTGCGATCCACAAAGATGCTTTAAATTCAGCGTATTACCAGCGATGTGCTTATTGCTTCAATTACAGCACATATTGAAATCTACTAAAATTTTTCCAAGGTTCCGGCGAGGCTCGAACTCGCGACCTTCTGCGTGTTAGGCAGACGTGATAACCACTACACCACGGAGCCACGGCGCTGATCATCAACACCATTATCTGCCATGAAAATGCAGTATTCAAAGGCATTTCTTACAGGCATCAAAGGTTGTGGATTTTGCTTGGAATAACTTAAAAATGCATGGATCAAAACATATTACCATGCATTTGCAGGATTCTGTGTAATTCTAGATTATGTTAGTTACCTTCACATAATTATTTGAAAAAAAACTGGGCTCTTTCTGAGTGATTAAAAAATTACCAGGTTCTGGCGAGGCTCGAACTCGCGACCTTCTGCGTGTAAAGCAGACGTGATAACCACTACACCACAGAACCAAGCTGCATTCTAGCTGGTAAAGAGCTATTTTAAAATGCACCAACTCCTCATAATGCATTTAAGCGTATTTGCGATCCACAAATATGCTTTAAATTCAGCGTATTACCAGCGATGTGCTTATTGCTTCAATTACAGCACATATTGAAATCTACTAAAATTTTTCCAAGGTTCCGGCGAGGCTCGAACTCGCGACCTTCTGCGTGTTAGGCAGACGTGATAACCACTACACCACGGAGCTGATCATCAACACCATTATCTGCCATGAAAATGCAGTATTCAAAGGCATTTCTTACAGGCATCAAAGGTTGTGGATTTTGCTTGGAATAACTTAAAAATGCATGGATCAAAACATATTACCATGCATTTGCAGGATTCTGTGTAATTCTAGATTATGTTAGTTACCTTCACATAATTATTTGAAAAAAAACTGGGCTCTTTCTGAGTGATTAAAAAATTACCAGGTTCTGGCGAGGCTCGAACTCGCGACCTTCTGCGTGTAAAGCAGACGTGATAACCACTACACCACAGAACCAAGCTGCATTCTAGCTGGTAAAGAGCTATTTTAAAATGCACCAACTCTTCATAATGCATTTAAGCGTATTTGCGATCCACAAATATGCTTTAAATTCAGCGTATTACCAGCGATGTGCTTATTGCTTCAATTACAGCACATATTGAAATCTACTAAAAATTTTCCAAGGTTCCGGCGAGGCTCGAACTCGCGACCTTCTGCGTGTTAGGCAGACGTGATAACCACTACACCACGGAGCCACTGCACTGATCATCAACACCATTATCTGCCATGAAAATGCAGTATTCAAAGGCATTTCTTACAGGCATCAAAGGTTGTGGATTTTGCTTGGAATAACTTAAAAATGCATGGATCAAAACATATTACCATGCATTTGCAGGATTCTGTGTAATTCTAGATTATGTTAGTTACCTTCACATAATTATTTGAAAAAAAACTGGGCTCTTTCTGAGTGATTAAAAAATTACCAGGTTCTGGCGAGGCTCGAACTCGCGACCTTCTGCGTGTAAAGCAGACGTGATAACCACTACACCACAGAACCAAGCTGCATTCTAGCTGGTAAAGAGCTATTTTAAAATGCACCAACTCCTCATAATGCATTTAAGCGTATTTGCGATCCACAAATATGCTTTAAATTCAGCGTATTACCAGCGATGTGCTTATTGCTTCAATTACAGCACATATTGAAATCTACTAAAATTTTTCCAAGGTTCCGGCGAGGCTCGAACTCGCGACCTTCTGCGTGTTAGGCAGACGTGATAACCACTACACCACGGAGCCACGGCGCTGATCATCAACACCATTATCTGCCATGAAAATGCAGTATTCAAAGGCATTTCTTACAGGCATCAAAGGTTGTGGATTTTGCTTGGAATAACTTAAAAATGCATGGATCAAAACATATTACCATGCATTTGCAGGATTCTGTGTAATTCTAGATTATGTTAGTTACCTTCACATAATTATTTGAAAAAAAACTGGGCTCTTTCTGAGTGATTAAAAAATTACCAGGTTCTGGCGAGGCTCGAACTCGCGACCTTCTGCGTGTAAAGCAGACGTGATAACCACTACACCACAGAACCAAGCTGCATTCTAGCTGGTAAAGAGCTATTTTAAAATGCACCAACTCCTCATAATGCATTTAAGCGTATTTGCGATCCACAAATATGCTTTAAATTCAGCGTATTACCAGCGATGTGCTTATTGCTTCAATTACAGCACATATTGAAATCTACTAAAATTTTTCCAAGGTTCCGGCGAGGCTCGAACTCGCGACCTTCTGCGTGTTAGGCAGACGTGATAACCACTACACCACTGCGCTGATCATCAACACCATTATCTGCCATGAAAATGCAGTATTCAAAGGCATTTCTTACAGGCATCAAAGGTTGTGGATTTTGCTTGGAATAACTTAAAAATGCATGGATCAAAACATATTACCATGCATTTGCAGGATTCTGTGTAATTCTAGATTATGTTAGTTACCTTCACATAATTATTTGAATAAAAACTGGGCTCTTTCTGAGTGATTAAAAAATTACCAGGTTCTGGCGAGGCTCGAACTCGCGACCTTCTGCGTGTAAAGCAGACGTGATAACCACTACACCACAGAACCAAGCTGCATTCTAGCTGGTAAAGAGCTATTTTAAAATGCACCAACTCCTCATAATGCATTTAAGCGTATTTGCGATCCACAAATATGCTTTAAATTCAGCGTATTACCAGCGATGTGCTTATTGCTTCAATTACAGCACATATTGAAATCTACTAAAATTTTTCCAAGGTTCCGGCGAGGCTCGAACTCGCGACCTTCTGCGTGTTAGGCAGACGTGATAACCACTACACCACGGAGCCACTGCGCTGATCATCAACACCATTATCTGCCATGAAAATGCAGTATTCAAAGGCATTTCTTACAGGCATCAAAGGTTGTGGATTTTGCTTGGAATAACTTAAAAATGCATGGATCAAAACATATTACCATGCATTTGCAGGATTCTGTGTAATTCTAGATTATGTTAGTTACCTTCACATAATTATTTGAAAAAAAACTGGGCTCTTTCTGAGTGATTAAAAAATTACCAGGTTCTGGCGAGGCTCGAACTCGCGACCTTCTGCGTGTAAAGCAGACGTGATAACCACTACACCACAGAACCAAGCTGCATTCTAGCTGGTAAAGAGCTATTTTAAAATGCACCAACTCCTCATAATGCATTTAAGCGTATTTGCGATCCACAAATATGCTTTAAATTCAGCGTATTACCAGCGATGTGCTTATTGCTTCAATTACAGCACATATTGAAATCTACTAAAATTTTTCCAAGGTTCCGGCGAGGCTCGAACTCGCGACCTTCTGCGTGTTAGGCAGACGTGATAACCACTACACCACGGAGCCACGGCGCTGATCATCAACACCATTATCTGCCATGAAAATGCAGTATTCAAAGGCATTTCTTACAGGCATCAAAGGTTGTGGATTTTGCTTGGAATAACTTAAAAATGCATGGATCAAAACATATTACCATGCATTTGCAGGATTCTGTGTAATTCTAGATTATGTTAGTTACCTTCACATAATTATTTGAAAAAAAACTGGGCTCTTTCTGAGTGATTAAAAAATTACCAGGTTCTGGCGAGGCTCGAACTCGCGACCTTCTGCGTGTAAAGCAGACGTGATAACCACTACACCACAGAACCAAGCTGCATTCTAGCTGGTAAAGAGCTATTTTAAAATGCACCAACTCCTCATAATGCATTTAAGCGTATTTGCGATCCACAAATATGCTTTAAATTCAGCGTATTACCAGCGATGTGCTTATTGCTTCAATTACAGCACATATTGAAATCTACTAAAATTTTTCCAAGGTTCCGGCGAGGCTCGAACTCGCGACCTTCTGCGTGTTAGGCAGACGTGATAACCACTACACCACTGCGCTGATCATCAACACCATTATCTGCCATGAAAATGCAGTATTCAAAGGCATTTCTTACAGGCATCAAAGGTTGTGGATTTTGCTTGGAATAACTTAAAAATGCATGGATCAAAACATATTACCATGCATTTGCAGGATTCTGTGTAATTCTAGATTATGTTAGTTACCTTCACATAATTATTTGAATAAAAACTGGGCTCTTTCTGAGTGATTAAAAAATTACCAGGTTCTGGCGAGGCTCGAACTCGCGACCTTCTGCGTGTAAAGCAGACGTGATAACCACTACACCACAGAACCAAGCTGCATTCTAGCTGGTAAAGAGCTATTTTAAAATGCACCAACTCCTCATAATGCATTTAAGCGTATTTGCGATCCACAAATATGCTTTAAATTCAGCGTATTACCAGCGATGTGCTTATTGCTTCAATTACAGCACATATTGAAATCTACTAAAATTTTTCCAAGGTTCCGGCGAGGCTCGAACTCGCGACCTTCTGCGTGTTAGGCAGACGTGATAACCACTACACCACGGAGCCACTGCGCTGATCATCAACACCATTATCTGCCATGAAAATGCAGTATTCAAAGGCATTTCTTACAGGCATCAAAGGTTGTGGATTTTGCTTGGAATAACTTAAAAATGCATGGATCAAAACATATTACCATGCATTTGCAGGATTCTGTGTAATTCTAGATTATGTTAGTTACCTTCACATAATTATTTGAAAAAAAACTGGGCTCTTTCTGAGTGATTAAAAAATTACCAGGTTCTGGCGAGGCTCGAACTCGCGACCTTCTGCGTGTAAAGCAGACGTGATAACCACTACACCACAGAACCAAGCTGCATTCTAGCTGGTAAAGAGCTATTTTAAAATGCACCAACTCCTCATAATGCATTTAAGCGTATTTGCGATCCACAAATATGCTTTAAATTCAGCGTATTACCAGCGATGTGCTTATTGCTTCAATTACAGCACATATTGAAATCTACTAAAATTTTTCCAAGGTTCCGGCGAGGCTCGAACTCGCGACCTTCTGCGTGTTAGGCAGACGTGATAACCACTACACCACGGAGCCACGGCGCTGATCATCAACACCATTATCTGCCATGAAAATGCAGTATTCAAAGGCATTTCTTACAGGCATCAAAGGTTGTGGATTTTGCTTGGAATAACTTAAAAATGCATGGATCAAAACATATTACCATGCATTTGCAGGATTCTGTGTAATTCTAGATTATGTTAGTTACCTTCACATAATTATTTGAAAAAAAACTGGGCTCTTTCTGAGTGATTAAAAAATTACCAGGTTCTGGCGAGGCTCGAACTCGCGACCTTCTGCGTGTAAAGCAGACGTGATAACCACTACACCACAGAACCAAGCTGCATTCTAGCTGGTAAAGAGCTATTTTAAAATGCACCAACTCCTCATAATGCATTTAAGCGTATTTGCGATCCACAAATATGCTAAATTCAGCGTATTACCAGCGATGTGCTTATTGCTTCAATTACAGCACATATTGAAATCTACTAAAATTTTTCCAAGGTTCCGGCGAGGCTCGAACTCGCGACCTTCTGCGTGTTAGGCAGACGTGATAACCACTACACCACTGCGCTGATCATCAACACCATTATCTGCCATGAAAATGCAGTATTCAAAGGCATTTCTTACAGGCATCAAAGGTTGTGGATTTTGCTTGGAATAACTTAAAAATGCATGGATCAAAACATATTACCATGCATTTGCAGGATTCTGTGTAATTCTAGATTATGTTAGTTACCTTCACATAATTATTTGAATAAAAACTGGGCTCTTTCTGAGTGATTAAAAAATTACCAGGTTCTGGCGAGGCTCGAACTCGCGACCTTCTGCGTGTAAAGCAGACGTGATAACCACTACACCACAGAACCAAGCTGCATTCTAGCTGGTAAAGAGCTATTTTAAAATGCACCAACTCCTCATAATGCATTTAAGCGTATTTGCGATCCACAAATATGCTTTAAATTCAGCGTATTACCAGCGATGTGCTTATTGCTTCAATTACAGCACATATTGAAATCTACTAAAATTTTTCCAAGGTTCCGGCGAGGCTCGAACTCGCGACCTTCTGCGTGTTAGGCAGACGTGATAACCACTACACCACGGAGCCACTGCGCTGATCATCAACACCATTATCTGCCATGAAAATGCAGTATTCAAAGGCATTTCTTACAGGCATCAAAGGTTGTGGATTTTGCTTGGAATAACTTAAAAATGCATGGATCAAAACATATTACCATGCATTTGCAGGATTCTGTGTAATTCTAGATTATGTTAGTTACCTTCACATAATTATTTGAAAAAAAACTGGGCTCTTTCTGAGTGATTAAAAAATTACCAGGTTCTGGCGAGGCTCGAACTCGCGACCTTCTGCGTGTAAAGCAGACGTGATAACCACTACACCACAGAACCAAGCTGCATTCTAGCTGGTAAAGAGCTATTTTAAAATGCACCAACTCCTCATAATGCATTTAAGCGTATTTGCGATCCACAAATATGCTTTAAATTCAGCGTATTACCAGCGATGTGCTTATTGCTTCAATTACAGCACATATTGAAATCTACTAAAATTTTTCCAAGGTTCCGGCGAGGCTCGAACTCGCGACCTTCTGCGTGTTAGGCAGACGTGATAACCACTACACCACGGAGCCACGGCGCTGATCATCAACACCATTATCTGCCATGAAAATGCAGTATTCAAAGGCATTTCTTACAGGCATCAAAGGTTGTGGATTTTGCTTGGAATAACTTAAAAATGCATGGATCAAAACATATTACCATGCATTTGCAGGATTCTGTGTAATTCTAGATTATGTTAGTTACCTTCACATAATTATTTGAAAAAAAACTGGGCTCTTTCTGAGTGATTAAAAAATTACCAGGTTCTGGCGAGGCTCGAACTCGCGACCTTCTGCGTGTAAAGCAGACGTGATAACCACTACACCACAGAACCAAGCTGCATTCTAGCTGGTAAAGAGCTATTTTAAAATGCACCAACTCCTCATAATGCATTTAAGCGTATTTGCGATCCACAAATATGCTTTAAATTCAGCGTATTACCAGCGATGTGCTTATTGCTTCAATTACAGCACATATTGAAATCTACTAAAATTTTTCCAAGGTTCCGGCGAGGCTCGAACTCGCGACCTTCTGCGTGTTAGGCAGACGTGATAACCACTACACCACTGCGCTGATCATCAACACCATTATCTGCCATGAAAATGCAGTATTCAAAGGCATTTCTTACAGGCATCAAAGGTTGTGGATTTTGCTTGGAATAACTTAAAAATGCATGGATCAAAACATATTACCATGCATTTGCAGGATTCTGTGTAATTCTAGATTATGTTAGTTACCTTCACATAATTATTTGAAAAAAAACTGGGCTCTTTCTGAGTGATTAAAAAATTACCAGGTTCTGGCGAGGCTCGAACTCGCGACCTTCTGCGTGTAAAGCAGACGTGATAACCACTACACCACAGAACCAAGCTGCATTCTAGCTGGTAAAGAGCTATTTTAAAATGCACCAACTCTTCATAATGCATTTAAGCGTATTTGCGATCCACAAATATGCTTTAAATTCAGCGTATTACCAGCGATGTGCTTATTGCTTCAATTACAGCACATATTGAAATCTACTAAAAATTTTCCAAGGTTCCGGCGAGGCTCGAACTCGCGACCTTCTGCGTGTTAGGCAGACGTGATAACCACTACACCACGGAGCCACTGCGCTGATCATCAACACCATTATCTGCCATGAAAATGCAGTATTCAAAGGCATTTCTTACAGGCATCAAAGGTTGTGGATTTTGCTTGGAATAACTTAAAAATGCATGGATCAAAACATATTACCATGCATTTGCAGGATTCTGTGTAATTCTAGATTATGTTAGTTACCTTCACATAATTATTTGAAAAAAAACTGGGCTCTTTCTGAGTGATTAAAAAATTACCAGGTTCTGGCGAGGCTCGAACTCGCGACCTTCTGCGTGTAAAGCAGACGTGATAACCACTACACCACAGAACCAAGCTGCATTCTAGCTGGTAAAGAGCTATTTTAAAATGCACCAACTCCTCATAATGCATTTAAGCGTATTTGCGATCCACAAATATGCTTTAAATTCAGCGTATTACCAGCGATGTGCTTATTGCTTCAATTACAGCACATATTGAAATCTACTAAAATTTTTCCAAGGTTCCGGCGAGGCTCGAACTCGCGACCTTGAAAATGCAGACGTGATAACCACTACACCACGGAGCCACGGCGCTGATCATCAACACCATTATCTGCCATGAAAATGCAGTATTCAAAGGCATTTCTTACAGGCATCAAAGGTTGTGGATTTTGCTTGGAATAACTTAAAAATGCATGGATCAAAACATATTACCATGCATTTGCAGGATTCTGTGTAATTCTAGATTATGTTAGTTACCTTCACATAATTATTTGAAAAAAAACTGGGCTCTTTCTGAGTGATTAAAAAAATTACCAGGTTCTGGCGAGGCTCGAACTCGCGACCTTCTGCGTGTAAAGCAGACGTGATAACCACTACACCACAGAACCAAGCTGCATTCTAGCTGGTAAAGAGCTATTTTAAAATGCACCAACTCCTCATAATGCATTTAAGCGTATTTGCGATCCACAAATATGCTTTAAATTCAGCGTATTACCAGCGATGTGCTTATTGCTTCAATTACAGCACATATTGAAATCTACTAAAATTTTTCCAAGGTTCCGGCGAGGCTCGAACTCGCGACCTTCTGCGTGTTAGGCAGACGTGATAACCACTACACCACTGCGCTGATCATCAACACCATTATCTGCCATGAAAATGCAGTATTCAAAGGCATTTCTTACAGGCATCAAAGGTTGTGGATTTTGCTTGGAATAACTTAAAAATGCATGGATCAAAACATATTACCATGCATTTGCAGGATTCTGTGTAATTCTAGATTATGTTAGTTACCTTCACATAATTATTTGAAAAAAAACTGGGCTCTTTCTGAGTGATTAAAAAATTACCAGGTTCTGGCGAGGCTCGAACTCGCGACCTTCTGCGTGTAAAGCAGACGTGATAACCACTACACCACAGAACCAAGCTGCATTCTAGCTGGTAAAGAGCTATTTTAAAATGCACCAACTCTTCATAATGCATTTAAGCGTATTTGCGATCCACAAATATGCTTTAAATTCAGCGTATTACCAGCGATGTGCTTATTGCTTCAATTACAGCACATATTGAAATCTACTAAAAATTTTCCAAGGTTCCGGCGAGGCTCGAACTCGCGACCTTCTGCGTGTTAGGCAGACGTGATAACCACTACACCACGGAGCCACTGCGCTGATCATCAACACCATTATCTGCCATGAAAATGCAGTATTCAAAGGCATTTCTTACAGGCATCAAAGGTTGTGGATTTTGCTTGGAATAACTTAAAAATGCATGGATCAAAACATATTACCATGCATTTGCAGGATTCTGTGTAATTCTAGATTATGTTAGTTACCTTCACATAATTATTTGAAAAAAAACTGGGCTCTTTCTGAGTGATTAAAAAATTACCAGGTTCTGGCGAGGCTCGAACTCGCGACCTTCTGCGTGTAAAGCAGACGTGATAACCACTACACCACAGAACCAAGCTGCATTCTAGCTGGTAAAGAGCTATTTTAAAATGCACCAACTCCTCATAATGCATTTAAGCGTATTTGCGATCCACAAATATGCTTTAAATTCAGCGTATTACCAGCGATGTGCTTATTGCTTCAATTACAGCACATATTGAAATCTACTAAAATTTTTCCAAGGTTCCGGCGAGGCTCGAACTCGCGACCTTCTGCGTGTTAGGCAGACGTGATAACCACTACACCACGGAGCCACGGCGCTGATCATCAACACCATTATCTGCCATCAAAATGCAGTATTCAAAGGCATTTCTTACAGGCATCAAAGGTTGTGGATTTTGCTTGGAATAACTTAAAAATGCATGGATCAAAACATATTACCATGCATTTGCAGGATTCTGTGTAATTCTAGATTATGTTAGTTACCTTCACATAATTATTTGAAAAAAAACTGGGCTCTTTCTGAGTGATTAAAAAATTACCAGGTTCTGGCGAGGCTCGAACTCGCGACCTTCTGCGTGTAAAGCAGACGTGATAACCACTACACCACAGAACCAAGCTGCATTCTAGCTGGTAAAGAGCTATTTTAAAATGCACCAACTCCTCATAATGCATTTAAGCGTATTTGCGATCCACAAATATGCTTTAAATTCAGCGTATTACCAGCGATGTGCTTATTGCTTCAATTACAGCACATATTGAAATCTACTAAAATTTTTCCAAGGTTCCGGCGAGGCTCGAACTCGCGACCTTCTGCGTGTTAGGCAGACGTGATAACCACTACACCACGGAGCCACTGCGCTGATCAGCAACACCATTATCTGCCATGAAAATGCAGTATTCAAAGGCATTTCTTACAGGCATCAAAGGTTGTGGATTTTGCTTGGAATAACTTAAAAATGCATGGATCAAATCATATTACCATGCATTTGCAGGATTCTGTGTAATTCTAGATTATGTTAGTTACCTTCACATAATTATTTGAAAAAAAACTGGGCTCTTTCTGAGTGATTAAAAAATTACCAGGTTCTGGCGAGGCTCGAACTCGCGACCTTCTGCGTGTGAAGCAGACGTGATAACCACTACACCACAGAACCAAGCTGCATTCTAGCTGGTAAAGAGCTATTTTAAAATGCACCAACTCCTCATAATGCATTTAAGCGTATTTGCGATCCACAAATATGCTTTAAATTCAGCGTATTACCAGCGATGTGCTTATTGCTTCAATTACAGCACATATTGAAATCTACTAAAATTTTTCCAAGGTTCCGGCGAGGCTCGAACTCGCGACCTTCTGCGTGTTAGGCAGACGTGATAACCACTACACCACGGAGCCACGGCGCTGATCATCAACACCATTATCTGCCATGAAAATGCAGTATTCAAAGGCATTTCTTACAGGCATCAAAGGTTGTGGATTTTGCTTGGAATAACTTAAAAATGCATGGATCAAAACATATTACCATGCATTTGCAGGATTCTGTGTAATTCTAGATTATGTTAGTTACCTTCACATAATAATTTGAAAAAAAACTGGGCTCTTTCTGAGTGATTAAAAAATTACCAGGTTCTGGCGAGGCTCGAACTCGCGACCTTCTGCGTGTAAAGCAGACGTGATAACCACTACACCACAGAACCAAGCTGCATTCTAGCTGGTAAAGAGCTATTTTAAAATGCACCAACTCCTCATAATGCATTTAAGCGTATTTGCGATCCACAAATATGCTTTAAATTCAGCGTATTACCAGCGATGTGCTTATTGCTTCAATTACAGCACATATTGAAATCTACTAAAATTTTTCCAAGGTTCCGGCGAGGCTCGAACTCGCGACCTTCTGCGTGTTAGGCAGACGTGATAACCACTACACCACGGAGCCACTGCGCTGATCATCAACACCATTATCTGCCATGAAAATGCAGTATTCAAAGGCATTTCTTACAGGCATCAAAGGTTGTGGATTTTGCTTGGAATAACTTAAAAATGCATGGATCAAAACATATTACCATGCATTTGCAGGATTCTGTGTAATTCTAGATTATGTTAGTTACCTTCACATAATTATTTGAAAAAAAACTGGGCTCTTTCTGAGTGATTAAAAAATTACCAGGTTCTGGCGAGGCTCGAACTCGCGACCTTCTGCGTGTAAAGCAGACGTGATAACCACTACACCACAGAACCAAGCTGCATTCTAGCTGGTAAAGAGCTATTTTAAAATGCACCAACTCCTCATAATGCATTTAAGCGTATTTGCGATCCACAAATATGCTTTAAATTCAGCGTATTACCAGCGATGTGCTTATTGCTTCAATTACAGCACATATTGAAATCTACTAAAATTTTTCCAAGGTTCCGGCGAGGCTCGAACTCGCGACCTTCTGCGTGTTAGGCAGACGTGATAACCACTACACCACGGAGCCACGGCGCTGATCATCAACACCATTATCTGCCATCAAAATGCAGTATTCAAAGGCATTTCTTACAGGCATCAAAGGTTGTGGATTTTGCTTGGAATAACTTAAAAATGCATGGATCAAAACATATTACCATGCATTTGCAGGATTCTGTGTAATTCTAGATTATGTTAGTTACCTTCACATAATTATTTGAAAAAAAACTGGGCTCTTTCTGAGTGATTAAAAAATTACCAGGTTCTGGCGAGGCTCGAACTCGCGACCTTCTGCGTGTAAAGCAGACGTGTTAACCACTACACCACAGAACCAAGCTGCATTCTAGCTGGTAAAGAGCTATTTTAAAATGCACCAACTCCTCATAATGCATTTAAGCGTATTTGCGATCCACAAATATGCTTTAAATTCAGCGTATTACCAGCGATGTGCTTATTGCTTCAATTACAGCACATATTGAAATCTACTAAAAATTTTCCAAGGTTCCGGCGAGGCTCGAACTCGCGACCTTCTGCGTGTTAGGCAGACGTGATAACCACTACACCACGGAGCCACTGCGCTGATCATCAACACCATTATCTGCCATGAAAATGCAGTATTCAAAGGCATTTCTTACAGGCATCAAAGGTTGTGGATTTTGCTTGGAATAACTTAAAAATGCATGGATCAAAACATATTACCATGCATTTGCAGGATTCTGTGTAATTCTAGATTATGTTAGTTACCTTCACATAATTATTTGAAAAAAAACTGGGCTCTTTCTGAGTGATTAAAAAATTACCAGGTTCTGGCGAGGCTCGAACTCGCGACCTTCTGCGTGTGAAGCAGACGTGATAACCACTACACCACAGAACCAAGCTGCATTCTAGCTGGTAAAGAGCTATTTTAAAATGCACCAACTCCTCATAATGCATTTAAGCGTATTTGCGATCCACAAATATGCTTTAAATTCAGCGTATTACCAGCGATGTGCTTATTGCTTCAATTACAGCACATATTGAAATCTACTAAAATTTTTCCAAGGTTCCGGCGAGGCTCGAACTCGCGACCTTCTGCGTGTTAGGCAGACGTGATAACCACTACACCACGGAGCCACGGCGCTGATCATCTACACCATTATCTGCCATGAAAATGCAGTATTCAAAGCCATTTCTTACAGGCATCAAAGGTTGTGGATTTTGCTTGGAATAACTTAAAAATGCATGGATCAAAACATATTACCATGCATTTGCAGGATTCTGTGTAATTCTAGATTATGTTAGTTACCTTCACATAATTATTTGAAAAAAAACTGGGCTCTTTCTGAGTGATTAAAAAATTACCAGGTTCTGGCGAGGCTCGAACTCGCGACCTTCTGCGTGTAAAGCAGACGTGATAACCACTACACCACAGAACCAAGCTGCATTCTAGCTGGTAAAGAGCTATTTTAAAATGCACCAACTCCTCATAATGCATTTAAGCGTATTTGCGATCCACAAATATGCTTTAAATTCAGCGTATTACCAGCGATGTGCTTATTGCTTCAATTACAGCACATATTGAAATCTACTAAAATTTTTCCAAGGTTCCGGCGAGGCTCGAACTCGCGACCTTCTGCGTGTTAGGCAGACGTGATAACCACTACACCACGGAGCCACTGCGCTGATCATCAACACCATTATCTGCCATGAAAATGCAGTATTCAAAGGCATTTCTTACAGGCATCAAAGGTAGTGGATTTTGCTTGGAATAACTTAAAAATGCATGGATCAAAACATATTACCATGCATTTGCAGGATTCTGTGTAATTCTAGATTATGTTAGTTACCTTCACATAATTATTTGAAAAAAAACTGGGCTCTTTCTGAGTGATTAAAAAATTACCAGGTTCTGGCGAGGCTCGAACTCGCGACCTTCTGCGTGTAAAGCAGACGTGATAACCACTACACCACAGAACCAAGCTGCATTCTAGCTGGTAAAGAGCTATTTTAAAATGCACCAACTCCTCATAATGCATTTAAGCGTATTTGCGATCCACAAATATGCTTTAAATTCAGCGTATTACCAGCGATGTGCTTATTGCTTCAATTACAGCACATATTGAAATCTACTAAAATTTTTCCAAGGTTCCGGCGAGGCTCGAACTCGCGACCTTCTGCGTGTTAGGCAGACGTGATAACCACTACACCACGGAGCCACTGCGCTGATCATCAACACCATTATCTGCCATGAAAATGCAGTATTTAAAGGCATTTCTTACAGGCATCAAAGGTTGTGGATTTTGCTTGGAATAACTTAAAAATGCATGGATCAAAACATATTACCATGCATTTGCAGGATTCTGTGTAATTCTAGATTATGTTAGTTACCTTCACATAATTATTTGAAAAAAAACTGGGCTCTTTCTGAGTGATTAAAAAATTACCAGGTTCTGGCGAGGCTCGAACTCGCGACCTTCTGCGTGTAAAGCAGACGTGATAACCACTACACCACAGAACCAAGCTGCATTCTAGCTGGTAAAGAGCTATTTTAAAATGCACCAACTCCTCATAATGCATTTAAGCGTATTTGCGATCCACAAATATGCTTTAAATTCAGCGTATTACCAGCGATGTGCTTATTGCTTCAATTACAGCACATATTGAAATCTACTAAAATTTTTCCAAGGTTCCGGCGAGGCTCGAACTCGCGACCTTCTGCGTGTTAGGCAGACGTGATAACCACTACACCACGGAGCCACGGCGCTGATCATCAACACCATTATCTGCCATGAAAATGCAGTATTCAAAGGCATTTCTTACAGGCATCAAAGGTTGTGGATTTTGCTTGGAATAACTTAAAAATGCATGGATCAAAACATATTACCATGCATTTGCAGGATTCTGTGTAATTCTAGATTATGTTAGTTACCTTCACATAATTATTTGAAAAAAAACTGGGCTCTTTCTGAGTGATTAAAAAATTACCAGGTTCTGGCGAGGCTCGAACTCGCGACCTTCTGCGTGTGAAGCAGACGTGATAACCACTACACCACAGAACCAAGCTGCATTCTAGCTGGTAAAGAGCTATTTTAAAATGCACCAACTCCTCATAATGCATTTAAGCGTATTTGCGATCCACAAATATGCTTTAAATTCAGCGTATTACCAGCGATGTGCTTATTGCTTCAATTACAGCACATATTGAAATCTACTAAAATTTTTCCAAGGTTCCGGCGAGGCTCGAACTCGCGACCTTCTGCGTGTTAGGCAGACGTGATAACCACTACACCACGGAGCCACGGCGCTGATCATCAACACCATTATCTGCCATGAAAATGCAGTATTCAAAGGCATTTCTTACAGGCATCAAAGGTTGTGGATTTTGCTTGGAATAACTTAAAAATGCATGGATCAAAACATATTACCATGCATTTGCAGGATTCTGTGTAATTCTAGATTATGTTAGTTACCTTCACATAATTATTTGAAAAAAAACTGGGCTCTTTCTGAGTGATTAAAAAATTACCAGGTTCTGGCGAGGCTCGAACTCGCGACCTTCTGCGTGTAAAGCAGACGTGATAACCACTACACCACAGAACCAAGCTGCATTCTAGCTGGTAAAGAGCTATTTTAAAATGCACCAACTCCTCATAATGCATTTAAGCGTATTTGCGATCCACAAATATGCTTTAAATTCAGCGTATTACCAGCGATGTGCTTATTGCTTCAATTACAGCACATATTGAAATCTACTAAAATTTTTCCAAGGTTCCGGCGAGGCTCGAACTCGCGACCTTCTGCGTGTTAGGCAGACGTGATAACCACTACACCACGGAGCCACTGCGCTGATCATCAACACCATTATCTGCCATGAAAATGCAGTATTCAAAGGCATTTCTTACAGGCATCAAAGGTTGTGGATTTTGCTTGGAATAACTTAAAAATGCATGGATCAAAACATATTACCATGCATTTGCAGGATTCTGTGTAATTCTAGATTATGTTAGTTACCTTCACATAATTATTTGAAAAAAACTGGGCTCTTTCTGAGTGATTAAAAAATTACCAGGTTCTGGCGAGGCTCGAACTCGCGACCTTCTGCGTGTAAAGCAGACGTGATAACCACTACACCACAGAACCAAGCTGCATTCTAGCTGGTAAAGAGCTATTTTAAAATGCACCAACTCCTCATAATGCATTTAAGCGTATTTGCGATCCACAAATATGCTTTAAATTCAGCGTATTACCAGCGATGTGCTTATTGCTTCAATTACAGCACATATTGAAATCTACTAAAATTTTTCCAAGGTTCCGGCGAGGCTCGAACTCGCGACCTTCTGCGTGTTAGGCAGACGTGATAACCACTACACCACGGAGCCACTGCGCTGATCATCAACACCATTATCTGCCATGAAAATGCAGTATTCAAAGGCATTTCTTACAGGCATCAAAGGTTGTGGATTTTGCTTGGAATAACTTAAAAATGCATGGATCAAAACATATTACCATGCATTTGCAGGATTCTGTGTAATTCTAGATTATGTTAGTTACCTTCACATAATTATTTGAAAAAAAACTGGGCTCTTTCTGAGTGATTAAAAAATTACCAGGTTCTGGCGAGGCTCGAACTCGCGACCTTCTGCGTGTAAAGCAGACGTGATAACCACTACACCACAGAACCAAGCTGCATTCTAGCTGGTAAAGAGCTATTTTAAAATGCACCAACTCCTCATAATGCATTTAAGCGTATTTGCGATCCACAAATATGCTTTAAATTCAGCGTATTACCAGCGATGTGCTTATTGCTTCAATTACAGCACATATTGAAATCTACTAAAATTTTTCCAAGGTTCCGGCGAGGCTCGAACTCGCGACCTTCTGCGTGTTAGGCAGACGTGATAACCACTACACCACGGAGCCACGGCGCTGATCATCAACACCATTATCTGCCATGAAAATGCAGTATTCAAAGGCATTTCTTACAGGCATCAAAGGTTGTGGATTTTGCTTGGAATAACTTAAAAATGCATGGATCAAAACATATTACCATGCATTTGCAGGATTCTGTGTAATTCTAGATTATGTTAGTTACCTTCACATAATTATTTGAAAAAAAAACTGGGCTCTTTCTGAGTGATTAAAAAATTACCAGGTTCTGGCGAGGCTCGAACTCGCGACCTTCTGCGTGTAAAGCAGACGTGATAACCACTACACCACAGAACCAAGCTGCATTCTAGCTGGTAAAGAGCTATTTCAAAATGCACCAACTCCTCATAATGCATTTAAGCGTATTTGCGATCCACAAATATGCTTTAAATTCAGCGTATTACCAGCGATGTGCTTATTGCTTCAATTACAGCACATATTGAAATCTACTAAAAATTTTCCAAGGTTCCGGCGAGGCTCGAACTCGCGACCTTCTGCGTGTTAGGCAGACGTGATAACCACTACACCACGGAGCCACTGCGCTGATCATCAACACCATTATCTGCCATGAAAATGCAGTATTCAAAGGCATTTCTTACAGGCATCAAAGGTTGTGGATTTTGCTTGGAATAACTTAAAAATGCATGGATCAAAACATATTACCATGCATTTGCAGGATTCTGTGTAATTCTAGATTATGTTAGTTACCTTCACATAATAATTTGAAAAAAAACTGGGCTCTTTCTGAGTGATTAAAAAATTACCAGGTTCTGGCGAGGCTCGAACTCGCGACCTTCTGCGTGTAAAGCAGACGTGATAACCACTACACCACAGAACCAAGCTGCATTCTAGCTGGTAAAGAGCTATTTTAAAATGCACCAACTCCTCATAATGCATTTAAGCGTATTTGCGATCCACAAATATGCTTTAAATTCAGCGTATTACCAGCGATGTGCTTATTGCTTCAATTACAGCACATATTGAAATCTACTAAAATTTTTCCAAGGTTCCGGCGAGGCTCGAACTCGCGACCTTCTGCGTGTTAGGCAGACGTGATAACCACTACACCACGGAGCCACGGCGCTGATCATCAACACCATTATCTGCCATGAAAATGCAGTATTCAAAGGCATTTCTTACAGGCATCAAAGGTTGTGGATTTTGCTTGGAATAACTTAAAAATGCATGGATCAAAACATATTACCATGCATTTGCAGGATTCTGTGTAATTCTAGATTATGTTAGTTACCTTCACATAATTATTTGAAAAAAAACTGGGCTCTTTCTGAGTGATTAAAAAATTACCAGGTTCTGGCGAGGCTCGAACACGCGACCTTCTGCGTGTAAAGCAGACGTGATAACCACTACACCACAGAACCAAGCTGCATTCTAGCTGGTAAAGAGCTATTTTAAAATGCACCAACTCCTCATAATGCATTTAAGCGTATTTGCGATCCACAAATATGCTTTAAATTCAGCGTATTACCAGCGATGTGCTTATTGCTTCAATTACAGCACATATTGAAATCTACTAAAATTTTTCCAAGGTTCCGGCGAGGCTCGAACTCGCGACCTTCTGCGTGTTAGGCAGACGTGATAACCACTACACCACGGAGCCACTGCGCTGATCATCAACACCATTATCTGCCATGAAAATGCAGTATTCAAAGGCATTTCTTACAGGCATCAAAGGTTGTGGATTTTGCTTGGAATAACTTAAAAATGCATGGATCAAAACATATTACCATGCATTTGCAGGATTCTGTGTAATTCTAGATTATGTTAGTTACCTTCACATAATTATTTGAAAAAAAACTGGGCTCTTTCTGAGTGATTAAAAAATTACCAGGTTCTGGCGAGGCTCGAACTCGCGACCTTCTGCGTGTAAAGCAGACGTGATAACCACTACACCACAGAACCAAGCTGCATTCTAGCTGGTAAAGAGCTATTTTAAAATGCACCAATTCCTCATAATGCATTTAAGCGTATTTGCGATCCACAAATATGCTTTAAATTCAGCGTATTACCAGCGATGTGCTTATTGCTTCAATTACAGCACATATTGAAATCTACTAAAATTTTTCCAAGGTTCCGGCGAGGCTCGAACTCACGACCTTCTGCGTGTTAGGCAGACGTGATAACCACTACACCACGGAGCCACGGCGCTGATCATCAACACCATTATCTGCCATGAAAATGCAGTATTCAAAGGCATTTCTTACAGGCATCAAAGGTTGTGGATTTTGCTTGGAATAACTTAAAAATGCATGGATCAAAACATATTACCATGCATTTGCAGGATTCTGTGTAATTCTAGATTATGTTAGTTACCTTATCATAATTATTTGAAAAAAAACTGGGCTCTTTCTGAGTGATTAAAAAATTACCAGGTTCTGGCGAGGCTCGAACTCGCGACCTTCTGCGTGTAAAGCAGACGTGATAACCACTACACCACGGAGCCACTGCGCTGATCATCAACACCATTATCTGCCATGAAAATGCAGTATTCAAAGGCATTTCTTACAGGCATCAAAGGTTGTGGATTTTGCTTGGAATAACTTAAAAATGCATGGATCAAAACATATTACCATGCATTTGCAGGATTCTGTGTAATTCTAGATTATGTTAGTTACCTTCACATAATTATTTGAAAAAAAACTGGGCTCTTTCTGAGTGATTAAAAAATTACCAGGTTCTGGCGAGGCTCGAACTCGCGACCTTCTGCGTGTAAAGCAGACGTGATAACCACT
This sequence comes from Flabesymbios commensalis, assembly GCA_964017125.1. Classification (NCBI taxonomy): domain Eukaryota; kingdom Metazoa; phylum Annelida; class Polychaeta; order Terebellida; family Flabelligeridae; genus Flabesymbios; species Flabesymbios commensalis. The sequence goes on from OZ024911.1 coordinate 22,419,732, forward strand.
ACACCACAGAACCAAGCTGCATTCTAGCTGGTAAAGAGCTATTTTAAAATGCACCAATTCCTCATAATGCATTTAAGCGTATTTGCGATCCACAAATATGCTTTAAATTCAGCGTATTACCAGCGATGTGCTTATTGCTTCAATTACAGCACATATTGAAATCTACTAAAAATTTTCCAAGGTTCCGGCGAGGCTCGAACTCGCGACCTTCTGCGTGTTAGGCAGACGTGATAACCACTACACCACGGAGCCACGGCGCTGATCATCAACACCATTATCTGCCATGAAAATGCAGTATTCAAAGGCATTTCTTACAGGCATCAAAGGTTGTGGATTTTGCTTGGAATAACTTAAAAATGCATGGATCAAAACATATTACCATGCATTTGCAGGATTCTGTGTAATTCTAGATTATGTTAGTTACCTTCACATAATTATTTGAAAAAAAACTGGGCTCTTTCTGAGTGATTAAAAAATTACCAGGTTCTGGCGAGGCTCGAACTCGCGACCTTCTGCGTGTAAAGCAGACGTGATAACCACTACACCACAGAACCAAGCTGCATTCTAGCTGGTAAAGAGCTATTTTAAAATGCACCAACTCCTCATAATGCATTTAAGCGTATTTGCGATCCACAAATATGCTTTAAATTCAGCGTATTACCAGCGATGTGCTTATTGCTTCAATTACAGCACATATTGAAATCTACTAAAATTTTTCCAAGGTTCCGGCGAGGCTCGAACTCGCGACCTTCTGCGTGTTAGGCAGACGTGATAACCACTACACCACGGAGCCACGGCGCTGATCATCAACACCATTATCTGCCATCAAAATGCAGTATTCAAAGGCATTTCTTACAGGCATCAAAGGTTGTGGATTTTGCTTGGAATAACTTAAAAATGCATGGATCAAAACATATTACCATGCATTTGCAGGATTCTGTGTAATTCTAGATTATGTTAGTTACCTTCACATAATTATTTGAAAAAAAACTGGGCTCTTTCTGAGTGATTAAAAAATTACCAGGTTCTGGCGAGGCTCGAACTCGCGACCTTCTGCGTGTAAAGCAGACGTGATAACCACTACACCACAGAACCAAGCTGCATTCTAGCTGGTAAAGAGCTATTTTAAAATGCACCAACTCCTCATAATGCATTTAAGCGTATTTGCGATCCACAAATATGCTTTAAATTCAGCGTATTACCAGCGATGTGCTTATTGCTTCAATTACAGCACATATTGAAATCTACTAAAATTTTTCCAAGGTTCCGGCGAGGCTCGAACTCGCGACCTTCTGCGTGTTAGGCAGACGTGATAACCACTACACCACGGAGCCACTGCGCTGATCATCAACACCATTATCTGCCATGAAAATGCAGTATTCAAAGGCATTTCTTACAGGCATCAAAGGTTGTGGATTTTGCTTGGAATAACTTAAAAATGCATGGATCAAAACATATTACCATGCATTTGCAGGATTCTGTGTAATTCTAGATTATGTTAGTTACCTTCACATAATTATTTGAAAAAAAACTGGGCTCTTTCTGAGTGATTAAAAAATTACCAGGTTCTGGCGAGGCTCGAACTCGCGACCTTCTGCGTGTAAAGCAGACGTGATAACCACTACACCACAGAACCAAGCTGCATTCTAGCTGGTAAAGAGCTATTTTAAAATGCACCAACTCCTCATAATGCATTTAAGCGTATTTGCGATCCACAAATATGCTTTAAATTCAGCGTATTACCAGCGATGTGCTTATTGCTTCAATTACAGCACATATTGAAACCTACTAAAATTTTTCCAAGGTTCCGGCGAGGCTCGAACTCGCGACCTTCTGCGTGTTAGGCAGACGTGATAACCACTACACCACGGAGCCACGGCGCTGATCATCAACACCATTATCTGCCATGAAAATGCAGTATTCAAAGGCATTTCTTACAGGCATCAAAGGTTGTGGATTTTGCTTGGAATAACTTAAAAATGCATGGATCAAAACATATTACCATGCATTTGCAGGATTCTGTGTAATTCTAGATTATGTTAGTTACCTTCACATAATTATTTGAAAAAAAACTGGGCTCTTTCTGAGTGATTAAAAAATTACCAGGTTCTGGCGAGGCTCGAACTCGCGACCTTCTGCGTGTAAAGCAGACGTGATAACCACTACACCACAGAACCAAGCTGCATTCTAGCTGGTAAAGAGCTATTTTAAAATGCACCAACTCCTCATAATGCATTTAAGCGTATTTGCGATCCACAAATATGCTTTAAATTCAGCGTATTACCAGCGATGTGCTTATTGCTTCAATTACAGCACATATTGAAATCTACTAAAATTTTTCCAAGGTTCCGGCGAGGCTCGAACTCGCGACCTTCTGCGTGTTAGGCAGACGTGATAACCACTACACCACGGAGCCACGGCGCTGATCATCAACACCATTATCTGCCATGAAAATGCAGTATTCAAAGGCATTTCTTACAGGCATCAAAGGTTGTGGATTTTGCTTGGAATAACTTAAAAATGCATGGATCAAAACATATTACCATGCATTTGCAGGATTCTGTGTAATTCTAGATTATGTTAGTTACCTTCACATAATTATTTGAAAAAAAACTGGGCTCTTTCTGAGTGATTAAAAAATTACCAGGTTCTGGCGAGGCTCGAACTCGCGACCTTCTGCGTGTGAAGCAGACGTGATAACCACTAAACCACAGAACCAATCTGCATTCTAGCTGGTAAAGAGCTATTTTAAAATGCACCAACTCCTCATAATGCATTTAAGCGTATTTGCGATCCACAAATATGCTTTAAATTCAGCGTATTACCAGCGATGTGCTTATTGCTTCAATTACAGCACATATTGAAATCTACTAAAATTTTTCCAAGGTTCCGGCGAGGCTCGAACTCGCGACCTTCTGCGTGTTAGGCAGACGTGATAACCACTACACCACGGAGCCACGGCGCTGATCATCAACACCATTATCTGCCATGAAAATGCAGTATTCAAAGGCATTTCTTACAGGCATCAAAGGTTGTGGATTTTGCTTGGAATAACTTAAAAATGCATGGATCAAAACATATTACCATGCATTTGCAGGATTCTGTGTAATTCTAGATTATGTTAGTTACCTTCACATAATTATTTGAAAAAAAACTGGGCTCTTTCTGAGTGATTAAAAAATTACCAGGTTCTGGCGAGGCTCGAACTCGCGACCTTCTGCGTGTAAAGCAGACGTGATAACCACTACATCACAGAACCAAGCTGCATTCTAGCTGGTAAAGAGCTATTTTAAAATGCACCAACTCCTCATAATGCATTTAAGCGTATTTGCGATCCACAAATATGCTTTAAATTCAGCGTATTACCAGCGATGTGCTTATTGCTTCAATTACAGCACATATTGAAATCTACTAAAATTTTTCCAAGGTTCCGGCGAGGCTCGAACTCGCGACCTTCTGCGTGTTAGGCAGACGTGATAACCACTACACCACGGAGCCACTGCGCTGATCATCAACACCATTATCTGCCATGAAAATGCAGTATTCAAAGGCATTTCTTACAGGCATCAAAGGTTGTGGATTTTGCTTGGAATAACTTAAAAATGCATGGATCAAAACATATTACCATGCATTTGCAGGATTCTGTGTAATTCTAGATTATGTTAGTTACCTTCACATAATTATTTGAAAAAAAACTGGGCTCTTTCTGAGTGATTAAAAAATTACCAGGTTCTGGCGAGGCTCGAACTCGCGACCTTCTGCGTGTAAAGCAGACGTGATAACCACTACACCACAGAACCAAGCTGCATTCTAGCTGGTAAAGAGCTATTTTAAAATGCACCAACTCCTCATAATGCATTTAAGCGTATTTGCGATCCACAAATATGCTTTAAATTCAGCGTATTACCAGCGATGTGCTTATTGCTTCAATTACAGCACATATTGAAATCTACTAAAATTTTTCAAAGGTTCCGGCGAGGCTCGAACTCGCGACCTTCTGCGTGTTAGGCAGACGTGATAACCACTACACCACGGAGCCACTGCGCTGATCATCAACACCATTATCTGCCATGAAAATGCAGTATTCAAAGGCATTTCTTACAGGCATCAAAGGTTGTGGATTTTGCTTGGAATAACTTAAAAATGCATGGATCAAAACATATTACCATGCATTTGCAGGATTCTGTGTAATTCTAGATTATGTTAGTTACCTTCACATAATTATTTGAAAAAAAACTGGGCTCTTTCTGAGTGATTAAAAAATTACCAGGTTCTGGCGAGGCTCGAACTCGCGACCTTCTGCGTGTAAAGCAGACGTGATAACCACTACACCACAGAACCAAGCTGCATTCTAGCTGGTAAAGAGCTATTTTAAAATGCACCAACTCCTCATAATGCATTTAAGCGTATTTGCGATCCACAAATATGCTTTAAATTCAGCGTATTACCAGCGATGTGCTTATTGCTTCAATTACAGCACATATTGAAATCTACTAAAATTTTTCCAAGGTTCCGGCGAGGCTCGAACTCGCGACCTTCTGCGTGTTAGGCAGACGTGATAACCACTACACCACGGAGCCACGGCGCTGATCATCAACACCATTATCTGCCATCAAAATGCAGTATTCAAAGGCATTTCTTACAGGCATCAAATGTTGTGGATTTTGCTTGGAATAACTTAAAAATGCATGGATCAAAACATATTACCATGCATTTGCAGGATTCTGTGTAATTCTAGATTATGTTAGTTACCTTCACATAATTATTTGAAAAAAAACTGGGCTCTTTCTGAGTGATTAAAAAATTACCAGGTTCTGGCGAGGCTCGAACTCGCGACCTTCTGCGTGTAAAGCAGACGTGATAACCACTACACCACAGAACCAAGCTGCATTCTAGCTGGTAAAGAGCTATTTTAAAATGCACCAACTCCTCATAATGCATTTAAGCGTATTTGCGATCCACAAATATGCTTTAAATTCAGCGTATTACCAGCGATGTGCTTATTGCTTCAATTACAGCACATATTGAAATCTACTAAAATTTTTCCAAGGTTCCGGCGAGGCTCGAACTCGCGACCTTCTGCGTGTTAGGCAGACGTGATAACCACTACACCACGGAGCCACGGCGCTGATCATCAACACCATTATCTGCCATCAAAATGCAGTATTCAAAGGCATTTCTTACAGGCATCAAATGTTGTGGATTTTGCTTGGAATAACTTAAAAATGCATGGATCAAAACATATTACCATGCATTTGCAGGATTCTGTGTAATTCTAGATTATGTTAGTTACCTTCACATAATTATTTGAAAAAAAACTGGGCTCTTTCTGAGTGATTAAAAAATTACCAGGTTCTGGCGAGGCTCGAACTCGCGACCTTCTGCGTGTGAAGCAGACGTGATAACCACTACACCACAGAACCAAGCTGCATTCTAGCTGGTAAAGAGCTATTTTAAAATGCACCAACTCCTCATAATGCATTTAAGCGTATTTGCGATCCACAAATATGCTTTAAATTCAGCGTATTACCAGCGATGTGCTTATTGCTTCAATTACAGCACATATTGAAATCTACTAAAATTTTTCCAAGGTTCCGGCGAGGCTCGAACTCGCGACCTTCTGCGTGTTAGGCAGACGTGATAACCACTACACCACGGAGCCACGGCGCTGATCATCAACACCATTATCTGCCATGAAAATGCAGTATTCAAAGGCATTTCTTACAGGCATCAAAGGTTGTGGATTTTGCTTGGAATAACTTAAAAATGCATGGATCAAAACATATTACCATGCATTTGCAGGATTCTGTGTAATAGGGCGTGTTAGTCTCGTAGATTTGTAGCGGGATTTGGCGAGATACGCTACTTCCGGGTCCACTTGGCTCAGCCGGTAAAAACACGTGCTTTTTCCCACTGTAATCATGTTACAACTTTTGAAGTGTACATGTTTGCGTTCCTTATTAGAGCACGATAAACAATATAATTATACCTGGCAGATTATTTTTTGTAAATAATGTTAATTATAGATCAAAATAAAAGCGGGTGTAGTATAACAGCTCAATATATCTGTGTTTATTTAGGCTGTGAAGTTGGTCCCTGAACCGGGTGATTGGCGTTGTTTACACTCGCCGACGACGGGACACCCTTACATTCCCTGACTTCAACAGCCTGCCATGACTACAGGCCACGCCCATTTTTGTCACGTTATGGCTTGATCTACAGCACAGAATTTTCTACTCACCCAGATAGTTGTCGTTAGTTTAACAATTTGACATAACTTGCAATTCTGCAGGGACCAATTTGTACCTAATAATCAGACCAGAAAAGTTAAATTCAGAACCGGTATAGAGTCTATATAGTGTTATAGTCAGTGTCTGTCATATCTCATGTATATGTAGGCCTGACATGACAGTGCATGACTGATTGTAGACTTAAAAATATGCCGTGACGTCATAATGAGGTAAAAAATAACTGGACTAATTCTAAGACTACAGTTATGACAGTAGGCCTACAGTAGATCATAACTCATAAGGTTAAGGTTAAAACCATAGTCTATTTTTTTTTTATAGACTAGTTCTCAGGCGCGGATCCAAAGGGGGGGCGGGGCGCACGCCCACCCCTTTTTGCGCCAAATTCCCTAAAAAGTCCCCTAAATTGGCAAAAAAAAACTTTTTTAAATCCTGGATCCGCCCCAAGTTCTATAGTCTATAGTTCTATTATGGATTATAAATGAGAGTTTTAATCCGGACCATGGTTCTATAGATTTAGGACTACTCATTTTAATGCCTATATTTTTGTAAGGACTTCAAATAGCCTAGGGTTAGTTGAAAACCGTTAAAATAAATTTTCAGGGATAGACTATATATATAATTTAGACTACATGGGGCTGTTCGACAATTACGTAACGCTTGGAGAGGGGGGTTATAAGGGATGCGTTACGGAGCGTGGTTAAAATAACTATAAAAATACCTACAAAGACATGGGGGATAAATCTCAAAATAAGCATTAGACCTAGTGTTAAATTATTGAAACGACCCCCCCCCCCCAATGCTTATCCACCAGACGGAGCATGGGGGTAGCCTAGACCTAAATAATGCTATTTATTATATCTTGTGGTCTAGATTAATATATAGACAAGTTTTGTATTATCTTGTATTATCTTGTTATTTAGGCCCAGATCTACAATTATTTTAGTAGGCTACCTGTACATAGGCTAGTCTATTTTATTATTGTATTACCTAGCCTCCTAAGGTGTCTTTACAATTTTAAGTCCTGTAGGCTTAATTAGTAATAGGCCCACATGAATTAAAAACTACTTCAACATAGGCTACAAAGCAAAAAATTAAATGTAAAAAAATGAAAAATGTCGGGTTCGATGACATTCCAGGGTAGACCCAACGCATCTATAGGCCTATCTCACAATAAAAAAAAATTAAGTGAACATAAATTATATGGTTAGATGTCTGCCAAATTATTGGGAAATAATCTTTACAACATTTCATGAAAAACGGTAGGGGTCTAGATAATTGACTGAGTATAAATCATGATAATCAACGAAAAGCTGATTTACACCAGTGGTCTTAGTCTATACAGACAGAGTATAATACAGCAAAATAAAACATTTTAATTTTAAAAATATTAGACTATATTGAAGGGGGGGGGGTCTTGTACATTGTCATTGGTGGACTTTGTATCTTGCACTTATAATTATGTTATGAATGTAGACCTATCTATTCTGGGCCTACAAGCCATGTAGGCCTAAGTAAACCATCATAGTAGCCTGCCATCACACTGACGGAAAGTGTGCGAGGGGGTTTAACCCCTTCATACCAGAATTTTATTAAATATAAGACTTTACAAGAATCAGATAATCTAGCTAGACTATATATCTAGATTATTATTGACAGTTTTACAGTAGGATCTACAAATAATAATTTCACTCTTAAATATTTTGGTGGAATATTGTCCCGAAAAATGTATAGCCTACATGAAAAATATTGGCAATGTTCATGATTACGATTATTTCAGGGCCAGGGGCGCATACAGGTTCTGAAGAAAGGGGGGAGATGGGGTTTGCTGTTTTTGTGCTTTTTCGGGCTAATTTAATAATTATACTCTAGCTTGAGCCTTGAATGTGTTGTGACCAGTGTCAGGCAGTCCACAAGTGATGACTGCTGACAGTACTGTCACCATAGAACATTATCATACAATCCATCAAGCTCTGATCATACATCTTTACATGATAAATTTCTATGACTGTCACACTTACCATGCCCATGCCATGGTAGGCTACACCTAACATGCTCAGTGCGTGCATGCATCACATATATATCATGCATTGTGACGTCATTGTGCAGTCATAGCTTTGTTGTTGTGGTTACTGACTGATCTCGCCCTCTAATAACAAAAGCAACACTCTACAATATGTTCCTGTATAATTTAGGGCGAGATCACTGTAAATGTTGCAGTGAAAGTCTTCCACCTGGCTTGGAATTATGACTGCTCCAATCCGTGGATCAAAGAGGTGGCAAATTAACCCTACCATGTCTATATTTTTACGAATATGGTGAACAAATTGCATCAGGACGGAAGAGAATTGTGTGAGGAATTGAAATTGGGAGGTGTCATATTTAACAGATCTACCCGTCATTGAGGGTTAAACTGCAGGTACCCAATAACCGAAAAAACCGTGTCGAGACGAGGTACCGGCATTTTACAAACTTCGGATTCAAATTAGTTTTACAAGATGAAACAACACTCTCCTGAGACTGTATACTTGTTACTTCTCTCACACATTCTATGTTCGTTGATGGGACTAGTCAACAACAATACAAATTGTCAGGATAGTGAGAAAATTGAACTTGAACAACGGCACCACAGAACACTGCGAAACTGAATTTTGTCCATGTGGCTCAGAAATTCCGTGGTTGGGCGACCTGGACCCGGAAGTGGATTCCATGTCAAACGAGACTAACACGCCCTATTCTAGATTATGTTAGTTACCTTCACATAATTATTTGAATAAAAACTGGGCTCTTTCTGAGTGATTAAAAAATTACCAGGTTCTGGCGAGGCTCGAACTCGCGACCTTCTGCGTGTAAAGCAGACGTGATAACCACTACACCACAGAACCAAGCTGCATTCTAGCTGGTAAAGAGCTATTTTAAAATGCACCAACTCCTCATAATGCATTTAAGCGTATTTGCGATCCACAAATATGCTTTAAATTCAGCGTATTACCAGCGATGTGCTTATTGCTTCAATTACAGCACATATTGAAATCTACTAAAATTTTTCCAAGGTTCCGGCGAGGCTCGAACTCGCGACCTTCTGCGTGTTAGGCAGACGTGATAACCACTACACCACGGAGCCACGGCGCTGATCATCAACACCATTATCTGCCATGAAAATGCAGTATTCAAAGGCATTTCTTACAGGCATCAAAGGTTGTGGATTTTGCTTGGAATAACTTAAAAATGCATGGATCAAAACATATTACCATGCATTTGCAGGATTCTGTGTAATTCTAGATTATGTTAGTTACCTTCACATAATTATTTGAAAAAAAAACTGGGCTCTTTCTGAGTGATTAAAAAATTACCAGGTTCTGGCGAGGCTCGAACTCGCGACCTTCTGCGTGTAAAGCAGACGTGATAACCACTACACCACAGAACCAAGCTGCATTCTAGCTGGTAAAGAGCTATTTTAAAATGCACCAACTCCTCATAATGCATTTAAGCGTATTTGCGATCCACAAATATGCTTTAAATTCAGCGTATTACCAGCGATGTGCTTATTGCTTCAATTACAGCACATATTGAAATCTACTAAAAATTTTCCAAGGTTCCGGCGAGGCTCGAACTCGCGACCTTCTGCGTGTTAGGCAGACGTGATAACCACTACACCACGGAGCCACTGCGCTGATCATCAACACCATTATCTGCCATGAAAATGCAGTATTCAAAGGCATTTCTTACAGGCATCAAAGGTTGTGGATTTTGCTTGGAATAACTTAAAAATGCATGGATCAAAACATATTACCATGCATTTGCAGGATTCTGTGTAATTCTAGATTATGTTAGTTACCTTCACATAATAATTTGAAAAAAAACTGGGCTCTTTCTGAGTGATTAAAAAATTACCAGGTTCTGGCGAGGCTCGAACTCGCGACCTTCTGCGTGTAAAGCAGACGTGATAACCACTACACCACAGAACCAAGCTGCATTCTAGCTGGTAAAGAGCTATTTTAAAATGCACCAACTCCTCATAATGCATTTAAGCGTATTTGCGATCCACAAATATGCTTTAAATTCAGCGTATTACCAGCGATGTGCTTATTGCTTCAATTACAGCACATATTGAAATCTACTAAAATTTTTCCAAGGTTCCGGCGAGGTTCGAACTCGCGACCTTCTGCGTGTTAGGCAGACGTGATAACCACTACACCACGGAGCCACGGCGCTGATCATCAACACCATTATCTGCCATGAAAATGCAGTATTCAAAGGCATTTCTTACAGGCATCAAAGGTTGTGGATTTTGCTTGGAATAACTTAAAAATGCATGGATCAAAACATATTACCATGCATTTGCAGGATTCTGTGTAATTCTAGATTATGTTAGTTACCTTCACATAATTATTTGAAAAAAAACTGGGCTCTTTCTGAGTGATTAAAGAATTACCAGGTTCTGGCAAGGCTCGAACTCGCGACCTTCTGCGTGTAAAGCAGACGTGATAACCACTACACCACAGAACCAAGCTGCATTCTAGCTGGTAAAGAGCTATTTTAAAATGCACCAACTCCTCATAATGCATTTAAGCGTATTTGCGATCCACAAATATGCTTTAAATTCAGCGTATTACCAGCGATGTGCTTATTGCTTCAATTACAGCACATATTGAAATCTACTAAAATTTTTCCAAGGTTCCGGCGAGGCTCGAACTCGCGACCTTCTGCGTGTTAGGCAGACGTGATAACCACTACACCACGGAGCCACTGCGCTGATCATCAACACCATTATCTGCCATAAAAATGCAGTATTCAAAGGCATTTCTTACAGGCATCAAAGGTTGTGGATTTTGCTTGGAATAACTTAAAAATGCATGGATCAAAACATATTACCATGCATTTGCAGGATTCTGTGTAATTCTAGATTATGTTAGTTACCTTCACATAATTATTTGAAAAAAAACTGGGCTCTTTCTGAGTGATTAAAAAATTACCAGGTTCTGGCGAGGCTCGAACTCGCGACCTTCTGCGTGTAAAGCAGACGTGATAACCACTACACCACAGAACCAAGCTGCATTCTAGCTGGTAAAGAGCTATTTTAAAATGCACCAATTCCTCATAATGCATTTAAGCGTATTTGCGATCCACAAATATGCTTTAAATTCAGCGTATTACCAGCGATGTGCTTATTGCTTCAATTACAGCACATATTGAAATCTACTAAAATTTTTCCAAGGTTCCGGCGAGGCTCGAACTCGCGACCTTCTGCGTGTTAGGCAGACGTGATAACCACTACACCACGGAGCCACGGCGCTGATCATCAACACCATTATCTGCCATGAAAATGCAGTATTCAAAGGCATTTCTTACAGGCATCAAAGGTTGTGGATTTTGCTCGGAATAACTTTATAATGCATGGATCAAAACATATTACCATGCATTTGCAGGATTCTGTGTAATTCTAGATTATGTTAGTTACCTTCACATAATTATTTGAAAAAAAACTGGGCTCTTTCTGAGTGATTAAAAAATTACCAGGTTCTGGCGAGGCTCGAACTCGCGACCTTCTGCGTGTAAAGCAGACGTGATAACCACTACACCACAGAACCAAGCTGCATTCTAGCTGGTAAAGAGCTATTTTAAAATGCACCAACTCCTCATAATGCATTTAAGCGTATTTGCGATCCACAAATATGCTTTAAATTCAGCGTATTACCAGCGATGTGCTTATTGCTTCAATTACAGCACATATTGAAATCTACTAAAATTTTTCCAAGGTTCCGGCGAGGCTCGAACTCGCGACCTCCTGCGTGTTAGGCAGACGTGATAACCACTACACCACGGAGCCACTGCGCTGATCATCAACACCATTATCTGCCATGAAAATGCAGTATTCAAAGGCATTTCTTACAGGCATCAAAGGTTGTGGATTTTGCTTGGAATAACTTAAAAATGCATGGATCAAAACATATTACCATGCATTTGCAGGATTCTGTGTAATTCTAGATTATGTTAGTTACCTTCACATAATTATTTGAAAAAAAACTGGGCTCTTTCTGAGTGATTAAAAAATTACCAGGTTCTGGCGAGGCTCGAACTCGCGACCTTCTGCGTGTAAAGCAGACGTGATAACCACTACACCACAGAACCAAGCTGCATTCTAGCTGGTAAAGAGCTATTTTAAAATGCACCAACTCCTCATAATGCATTTAAGCGTATTTGCTCGGCTCGAACTCGCGACCTTCTGCGTGTAAAGCAGACGTGATAACCACTACACCACAGAACCAAGCTGCATTCTAGCTGGTAAAGAGCTATTTTAAAATGCACCAACTCCTCATAATGCATTTAAGCGTATTTGCGATCCACAAATATGCTTTAAATTCAGCGTATTACCAGCGATGTGCTTATTGCTTCAATTACAGCACATATTGAAATCTACTAAAATTTTTCCAAGGTTCCGGCGAGGCTCGAACTCGCGACCTTCTGCGTGTTAGGCAGACGTGATAACCACTACACCACGGAGCCACTGCGCTGATCATCAACACCATTATCTGCCATGAAAATGCAGTATTCAAAGGCATTTCTTACAGGCATCAAAGGTTGTGGATTTTGCTTGGAATAACTTAAAAATGCATGGATCAAAACATATTACCATGCATTTGCAGGATTCTGTGTAATTCTAGATTATGTTAGTTACCTTCACATAATTATTTGAAAAAAAACTGGGCTCTTTCTGAGTGATTAAAAAATTACCAGGTTCTGGCGAGGCTCGAACTCGCGACCTTCTGCGTGTAAAGCAGACGTGATAACCACTACACCACAGAACCAAGCTGCATTCTAGCTGGTAAAGAGCTATTTTAAAATGCACCAACTCCTCATAATGCATTTAAGCGTATTTGCGATCTACAAATATGCTTTAAATTCAGCGTATTACCAGCGATGTGCTTATTGCTTCAATTACAGCACATATTGAAATCTACTAAAAATTTTCCAAGGTTCCGGCGAGGCTCGAGCTCGCGACCTTCTGCGTGTTAGGCAGACGTGATAACCACTACACCACGGAGCCACGGCGCTGATCATCAACACCATTATCTGCCATGAAAATGCAGTATTCAAAGGCATTTCTTACAGGCATCAAAGGTTGTGGATTTTGCTTGGAATAACTTAAAAATGCATGGATCAAAACATATTACCATGCATTTGCAGGATTCTGTGTAATTCTAGATTATGTTAGTTACCTTCACATAATTATTTGAAAAAAAACTGAGCTCTTTCTGAGTGATTAAAAAATTACCAGGTTCTGGCGAGGCTCGAACTCGCGACCTTCTGCGTGTAAAGCAGACGTGATAACCACTACACCACAGAACCAAGCTGCATTCTAGCTGGTAAAGAGCTATTTTAAAATGCACCAACTCCTCATAATGCATTTAAGCGTATTTGCGATCCACAAATATGCTTTAAATTCAGCGTATTACCAGCGATGTGCTTATTGCTTCAATTACAGCACATATTGAAATCTACTAAAATTTTTCCAAGGTTCCGGCGAGGCTCGAACTCGCGACCTTCTGCGTGTTAGGCAGACGTGATAACCACTACACCACGGAGCCACGGCGCTGATCATCAACACCATTATCTGCCATGAAAATGCAGTATTCAAAGGCATTTCTTACAGGCATCAAAGGTTGTGGATTTTGCTTGGAATAACTTAAAAATGCATGGATCAAAACATATTACCATGCATTTGCAGGATTCTGTGTAATTCTAGATTATGTTAGTTACCTTCACATAATTATTTGAAAAAAAACTGGGCTCTTTCTGAGTGATTAAAAAATTACCAGGTTCTGGCGAGGCTCGAACTCGCGACCTTCTGCGTGTAAAGCAGACGTGATAACCACTACACCACAGAACCAAGCTGCATTCTAGCTGGTAAAGAGCTATTTTAAAATGCACCAACTCCTCATAATGCATTTAAGCGTATTTGCGATCCACAAATATGCTTTAAATTCAGCGTATTACCAGCGATGTGCTTATTGCTTCAATTACAGCACATATTGAAATCTACTAAAATTTTTCCAAGGTTCCGGCGAGGCTCGAACTCGCGACCTTCTGCGTGTTAGGCAGTCGTGATAACCACTACACCACGGAGCCACGGCGCTGATCATCAACACCATTATCTGCCATGAAAATGCAGTATTCAAAGGCATTTCTTACAGGCATCAAAGGTTGTGGATTTTGCTTGGAATAACTTAAAAATGCATGGATCAAAACATATTACCATGCATTTGCAGGATTCTGTGTAATTCTAGATTATGTTAGTTACCTTCACATAATTATTTGAAAAAAAACTGGGCTCTTTCTGAGTGATTAAAAAATTACCAGGTTCTGGCGAGGCTCGAACTCGCGACCTTCTGCGTGTAAAGCAGACGTGATAACCACTACACCACAGAACCAAGCTGCATTCTAGCTGGTAAAGAGCTATTTTAAAATGCACCAACTCCTCATAATGCATTTAAGCGTATTTGCGATCCACAAATATGCTTTAAATTCAGCGTATTACCAGCGATGTGCTTATTGCTTCAATTACAGCACATATTGAAATCTACTAAAATTTTTCCAAGGTTCCGGCGAGGCTCGAACTCGCGACCTTCTGCGTGTTAGGCAGACGTGATAACCACGGAGCCACGGAGCCACGGCGCTGATCATCAACACCATTATCTGCCATGAAAATGCAGTATTCAAAGGCATTTCTTACAGGCATCAAAGGTTGTGGATTTTGCTTGGAATAACTTAAAAATGCATGGATCAAAACATATTACCATGCATTTGCAGGATTCTGTGTAATTCTAGATTATGTTAGTTACCTTCACATAATTATTTGAAAAAAAACTGGGCTCTTTCTGAGTGATTAAAAAATTACCAGGTTCTGGCGAGGCTCGAACTCGCGACCTTCTGCGTGTAAAGCAGACGTGATAACCACTGCACCACAGAACCAAGCTGCATTCTAGCTGGTAAAGAGCTATTTTAAAATGCACCAACTCCTCATAATGCATTTAAGCGTATTTGCGATCCACAAATATGCTTTAAATTCAGCGTATTACCAGCGATGTGCTTATTGCTTCAATTACAGCACATATTGAAATCTACTAAAATTTTTCCAAGGTTCCGGCGAGGCTCGAACTCGCGACCTTCTGCGTGTTAGGCAGACGTGATAACCACTACACCACGGAGCCACTGCGCTGATCATCAACACCATTATCTGCCATGAAAATGCAGTATTCAAAGGCATTTCTTACAGGCATCAAAGGTTGTGGATTTTGCTTGGAATAACTTAAAAATGCATGGATCAAAACATATTACCATGCATTTGCAGGATTCTGTGTAATTCTAGATTATGTTAGTTACCTTCACATAATTATTTGAAAAAAAACTGGGCTCTTTCTGAGTGATTAAAAAATTACCAGGTTCTGGCGAGGCTCAAACTCGCGACCTTCTGCGTGTAAAGCAGACGTGATAACCACTACACCACAGAACCAAGCTGCATTCTAGCTGGTAAAGAGCTATTTTAAAATGCACCAACTCCTCATAATGCATTTAAGCGTATTTGCGATCCACAAATATGCTTTAAATTCAGCGTATTACCAGCGATGTGCTTATTGCTTCAATTACAGCACATATTGAAATCTACTAAAATTTTTCCAAGGTTCCGGCGAGGCTCGAACTCGCGACCTTCTGCGTGTTAGGCAGACGTGATAACCACTACACCACGGAGCCACTGCGCTGATCATCAACACCATTATCTGCCATGAAAATGCAGTATTCAAAGGCATTTCTTACAGGCATCAAAGGTTGTGGATTTTGCTTGGAATAACTTAGAAATGCATGGATCAAAACATATTACCATGCATTTGCAGGATTCTGTGTAATTCTAGATTATGTTAGTTACCTTCACATAATTATTTGAAAAAAAACTGGGCTCTTTCTGAGTGATTAAAAAATTACCAGGTTCTGGCGAGGCTCGAACTCGCGACCTTCTGCGTGTAAAGCAGACGTGATAACCACTACACCACAGAACCAAGCTGCATTCTAGCTGGTAAAGAGCTATTTTAAAATGCACCAACTCCTCATAATGCATTTAAGCGTATTTGCGATCCACAAATATGCTTTAAATTCAGCGTATTACCAGCGATGTGCTTATTGCTTCAATTACAGCACATATTGAAATCTACTAAAATTTTTCCAAGGTTCCGGCGAGGCTCGAACTCGCGACCTTCTGCGTGTTAGGCAGACGTGATAACCACTACACCACGGAGCCACGGCGCTGATCATCAACACCATTATCTGCCATCAAAATGCAGTATTCAAAGGCATTTCTTACAGGCATCAAAGGTTGTGGATTTTGCTTGGAATAACTTAAAAATGCATGGATCAAAACATATTACCATGCATTTGCAGGATTCTGTGTAATTCTAGATTATGTTAGTTACCTTCACATAATTATTTGAAAAAAAACTGGGCTCTTTCTGAGTGATTAAAAAATTACCAGGTTCTGGCGAGGCTCGAACTCGCGACCTTCTGCGTGTAAAGCAGACGTGATAACCACTACACCACAGAACCAAGCTGCATTCTAGCTGGTAAAGAGCTATTTTAAAATGCACCAACTCCTCATAATGCATTTAAGCGTATTTGCGATCCACAAATATGCTTTAAATTCAGCGTATTACCAGCGATGTGCTTATTGCTTCAATTACAGCACATATTAAAATCTACTAAAATTTTTCCAAGGTTCCGGCGTGGCTCGAACTCGCGACCTTCTGCGTGTTAGGCAGACGTGATAACCACTACACCACGGAGCCACTGCGCTGATCATCAACACCATTATCTGCCATGAAAATGCAGTATTCAAAGGCATTTCTTACAGGCATCAAAGGTTGTGGATTTTGCTTGGAATAACTTAAAAATGCATGGATCAAAACATATTACCATGCATTTGCAGGATTCTGTGTAATTCTAGATTATGTTAGTTACCTTCACATAATTATTTGAAAAAAAACTGGGCTCTTTCTGAGTGATTAAAAAATTACCAGGTTCTGGCGAGGCTCGAACTCGCGACCTTCTGCGTGTAAAGCAGACGTGATAACCACTACACCACAGAACCAAGCTGCATTCTAGCTGGTAAAGAGCTATTTTAAAATGCACCAACTCCTCATAATGCATTTAAGCGTATTTGCGATCCACAAATATGCTTTAAATTCAGCGTATTACCAGCGATGTGCTTATTGCTTCAATTACAGCACATATTGAAATCTACTAAAATTTTTCCAAGGTTCCGGCTAGGCTCGAACTCGCGACCTTCTGCGTGTTAGGCAGACGTGATAACCACTACACCACGGAGCCACGGCGCTGATCATCAACACCATTATCTGCCATGAAAATGCAGTATTCAAAGGCATTTCTTACAGGCATCAAAGGTTGTGGATTTTGCTTGGAATAACTTAAAAATGCATGGATCAAAACATATTACCATGCATTTGCAGGATTCTGTGTAATTCTAGATTATGTTAGTTACCTTCACATAATTATTTGAAAAAAAACTGGGCTCTTTCTGAGTGATTAAAAAATTACCAGGTTCTGGCGAGGCTCGAACTCGCGACCTTCTGCGTGTAAAGCAGACGTGATAACCACTACACCACAGAACCAAGCTGCATTCTAGCTGGTAAAGAGCTATTTTAAAATGCACCAACTCCTCATAATGCATTTAAGCGTATTTGCGATCCACAAATATGCTTTAAATTCAGCGTATTACCAGCGATGTGCTTATTGCTTCAATTACAGCACATATTGAAATCTACTAAAATTTTTCCAAGGTTCCGGCGAGGCTCGAACTCGCGACCTTCTGCGTGTTAGGCAGACGTGATAACCACTACACCACGGAGCCTCGGCGCTGATCATCAACACCATTATCTGCCATGAAAATGCAGTATTCAAAGGCATTTCTTACAGGCATCAAAGGTTGTGGATTTTGCTTGGAATAACTTAAAAATGCATGGATCAAAACATATTACCATGCATTTGCAGGATTCTGTGTAATTCTAGATTATGTTAGTTACCTTCACATAATTATTTGAAAAAAAACTGGGCTCTTTCTGAGTGATTAAAAAATTACCAGGTTCTGGCGAGGCTCGAACTCGCGACCTTCTGCGTGTAAAGCAGACGTGATAACCACTACACCACAGAACCAAGCTGCATTCTAGCTGGTAAAGAGCTATTTTAAAATGCACCAACTCCTCATAATGCATTTAAGCGTATTTGCGATCCACAAATATGCTTTAAATTCAGCGTATTACCAGCGATGTGCTTATTGCTTCAATTACAGCACATATTGAAATCTACTAAAATTTTTCCAAGGTTCCGGCGAGGCTCGAACTCGCGACCTTCTGCGTGTTAGGCAGACGTGATAACCACTACACCACGGAGCCACTGCGCTGATCATCAACACCATTATCTGCCATGAAAATGCAGTATTCAAAGGCATTTCTTACAGGCATCAAAGGTTGTGGATTTTGCTTGGAATAACTTAAAAATGCATGGATCAAAACATATTACCATGCATTTGCAGGATTCTGTGTAATTCTAGATTATGTTAGTTACCTTCACATAATTATTTGAAAAAAAACTGGGCTCTTTCTGAGTGATTAAAAAATTACCAGGTTCTGGCGAGGCTCGAACTCGCGACCTTCTGCGTGTAAAGCAGACGTGATAACCACTACACCACAGAACCAAGCTGCATTCTAGCTGGTAAAGAGCTATTTTAAAATGCACCAACTCCTCATAATGCATTTAAGCGTATTTGCGATCCACAAATATGCTTTAAATTCAGCGTATTACCAGCGATGTGCTTATTGCTTCAATTACAGCACATATTGAAATCTACTAAAATTTTTCCAAGGTTCCGGCGAGGCTCGAACTCGCGACCTTCTGCGTGTTAGGCAGACGTGATAACCACTACACCACGGAGCCACGGCGCTGATCATCAACACCATTATCTGCCATGAAAATGCAGTATTCAAAGGCATTTCTTACAGGCATCAAAGGTTGTGGATTTTGCTTGGAATAACTTAAAAATGCATGGATCAAAACATATTACCATGCATTTGCAGGATTCTGTGTAATTCTAGATTATGTTAGTTACCTTCACATAATTATTTGAAAAAAACTGGGCTCTTTCTGAGTGATTAAAAAATTACCAGGTTCTGGCGAGGCTCGAACTCGCGACCTTCTGCGTGTAAAGCAGACGTGATAACCACTACACCACAGAACCAAGCTGCATTCTAGCTGGTAAAGAGCTATTTTAAAATGCACCAACTCCTCATAATGCATTTAAGCGTATTTGCGATCCACAAATATGCTTTAAATTCAGCGTATTACCAGCGATGTGCTTATTGCTTCAATTACAGCACATATTGAAATCTACTAAAAATTTTCCAAGGTTCCGGCGAGGCTCGAACTCGCGACCTTCTGCGTGTTAGGCAGACGTGATAACCACTACACCACGGAGCCACTGCGCTGATGATCAACACCATTATCTGCCACGAAAATGCAGTATTCAAAGGCATTTCTTACAGGCATCAAAGGTTGTGGATTTTGCTTGGAATAACTTAAAAATGCATGGATCAAAACATATTACCATGCATTTGCAGGATTCTGTGTAATTCTAGATTATGTTAGTTACCTTCACATAATTATTTGAAAAAAAACTGGGCTCTTTCTGAGTGATTAAAAAATTACCAGGTTCTGGCGAGGCTCGAACTCGCGACCTTCTGCGTGTAAAGCAGACGTGATAACCACTACACCACAGAACCAAGCTGCATTCTAGCTGGTAAAGAGCTATTTTAAAATGCACCAACTCCTCATAATGCATTTAAGCGTATTTGCGATCCACAAATATGCTTTAAATTCAGCGTATTACCAGCGATGTGCTTATTGCTTCAATTACAGCACATATTGAAATCTACTAAAATTTTTCCAAGGTTCCGGCGAGGCTCGAACTCGCGACCTTCTGCGTGTTAGGCAGACGTGATAACCACTACACCACGGAGCCACTGCGCTGATCATCAACACCATTATCTGCCATGAAAATGCAGTATTCAAAGGCATTTCTTACAGGCATCAAAGGTTGTGGATTTTGCTTGGAATAACTTAAAAATGCATGGATCAAAACATATTACCATGCATTTGCAGGATTCTGTGTAATTCTAGATTATGTTAGTTACCTTCACATAATTATTTGAAAAAAAACTGGGCTCTTTCTGAGTGATTAAAAAATTACCAGGTTCTGGCGAGGCTCGAACTCGCGACCTTCTGCGTGTAAAGCAGACGTGATAACCACTACACCACAGAACCAAGCTGCATTCTAGCTGGTAAAGAGCTATTTTAAAATGCACCAACTCCTCATAATGCATTTAAGCGTATTTGCGATCCACAAATATGCTTTAAATTCAGCGTATTACCAGCGATGTGCTTATTGCTTCAATTACAGCACATATTGAAATCTACTAAAAATTTTCCAAGGTTCCGGCGAGGCTCGAACTCGCGACCTTCTGCGTGTTAGGCAGACGTGATAACCACTACACCACGGAGCCACTGCGCTGATCATCAACACCATTATCTGCCATGAAAATGCAGTATTCAAAGGCATTTCTTACAGGCATCAAAGGTTGTGGATTTTGCTTGGAATAACTTAAAAATGCATGGATCAAAACATATTACCATGCATTTGCAGGATTCTGTGTAATTCTAGATTATGTTAGTTACCTTCACATAATTATTTGAAAAAAAACTGGGCTCTTTCTGAGTGATTAAAAAATTACCAGGTTCTGGCGAGGCTCGAACTCGCGACCTTCTGTGTGTAAAGCAGACGTGATAACCACTACACCACAGAACCAAGCTGCATTCTAGCTGGTAAAGAGCTATTTTAAAATGCACCAACTCCTCATAATGCATTTAAGCGTATTTGCGATCCACAAATATGCTTTAAATTCAGCGTATTACCAGCGATGTGCTTATTGCTTCAATTACAGCACATATTGAAATCTACTAAAATTTTTCCAAGGTTCCGGCGAGGCTCGAACTCGCGACCTTCTGCGTGTTAGGCAGACGTGATAACCACTACACCACGGAGCCACGGCGCTGATCATCAACACCATTATCTGCCATGAAAATGCAGTATTCAAAGGCATTTCTTACAGGCATCAAAGGTTGTGGATTTTGCTTGGAATAACTTAAAAATGCATGGATCAAAACATATTACCATGCATTTGCAGGATTCTGTGTAATTCTAGATTATGTTAGTTACCTTCACATAATTATTTGAAAAAAAACTGGGCTCTTTCTGAGTGATTAAAAAATTACCAGGTTCTGGCGAGGCTCGAACTCGCGACCTTCTGCGTGTAAAGCAGACGTGATAACCACTACACCACAGAACCAAGCTGCATTCTAGCTGGTAAAGAGCTATTTTAAAATGCACCAACTCCTCATAATGCATTTAAGCGTATTTGCGATCCACAAATATGCTTTAAATTCAGCGTATTACCAGCGATGTGCTTATTGCTTCAATTACAGCACATATTGAAATCTACTAAAATTTTTCCAAGGTTCCGGCGAGGCTCGAACTCGCGACCTTCTGCGTGTTAGGCAGACGTGATAACCACTACACCACGGAGCCACGGCGCTGATCATCAACACCATTATCTGCCATCAAAATGCAGTATTCAAAGGCATTTCTTACAGGCATCAAAGGTTGTGGATTTTGCTTGGAATAACTTAAAAATGCATGGATCAAAACATATTACCATGCATTTGCAGGATTCTGTGTAATTCTAGATTATGTTAGTTACCTTCACATAATTATTTGAAAAAAAACTGGGCTCTTTCTGAGTGATTAAAAAATTACCAGGTTCTGGCGAGGCTCGAACTCGCGACCTTCTGCGTGTAAAGCAGACGTGATAACCACTACACCACAGAACCAAGCTGCATTCTAGCTGGTAAAGAGCTATTTTAAAATGCACCAACTCCTCATAATGCATTTAAGCGTATTTGCGATCCACAAATATGCTTTAAATTCAGCGTATTACCAGCGATGTGCTTATTGCTTCAATTACAGCACATATTGAAATCTACTAAAATTTTTCCAAGGTTCCGGCGAGGCTCGAACTCGCGACCTTCTGCGTGTTAGGCAGACGTGATAACCACTACACCACGGAGCCACTGCGCTGATGATCAACACCATTATCTGCCACGAAAATGCAGTATTCAAAGGCATTTCTTACAGGCATCAAAGGTTGTGGATTTTGCTTGGAATAACTTAAAAATGCATGGATCAAAACATATTACCATGCATTTGCAGGATTCTGTGTAATTCTAGATTATGTTAGTTACCTTCACATAATTATTTGAAAAAAAACTGGGCTCTTTCTGAGTGATTAAAAAATTACCAGGTTCTGGCGAGGCTCGAACTCGCGACCTTCTGCGTGTAAAGCAGACGTGATAACCACTACACCACAGAACCAAGCTGCATTCTAGCTGGTAAAGAGCTATTTTAAAATGCACCAACTCCTCATAATGCATTTAAGCGTATTTGCGATCCACAAATATGCTTTAAATTCAGCGTATTACCAGCGATGTGCTTATTGCTCCAATTACAGCACATATTGAAATCTACTAAAATTTTTCCAAGGTTCCGGCGAGGCTCGAACTCGCGACCTTCTGCGTGTTAGGCAGACGTGATAACCACTACACCACGGAGCCACTGCGCTGATCATCAACACCATTATCTGCCATGAAAATGCAGTATTCAAAGGCATTTCTTACAGGCATCAAAGGTTGTGGATTTTGCTTGGAATAACTTAAAAATGCATGGATCAAAACATATTACCATGCATTTGCAGGATTCTGTGTAATTCTAGATTATGTTAGTTACCTTCACATAATTATTTGAAAAAAAACTGGGCTCTTTCTGAGTGATTAAAAAATTACCAGGTTCTGGCGAGGCTCGAACTCGCGACCTTCTGCGTGTAAAGCAGACGTGATAACCACTACACCACAGAACCAAGCTGCATTCTAGCTGGTAAAGAGCTATTTTAAAATGCACCAACTCCTCATAATGCATTTAAGCGTATTTGCGATCCACAAATATGCTTTAAATTCAGCGTATTACCAGCGATGTGCTTATTGCTTCAATTACAGCACATATTGAAATCTACTAAAATTTTTCCAAGGTTCCGGCGAGGCTCGAACTCGCGACCTTCTGCGTGTTAGGCAGACGTGATAACCACTACACCACGGAGCCACGGCGCTGATCATCAACACCATTATCTGCCATGAAAATGCAGTATTCAAAGGCATTTCTTACAGGCATCAAAGGTTGTGGATTTTGCTTGGAATAACTTAAAAATGCATGGATCAAAACATATTACCATGCATTTGCAGGATTCTGTGTAATTCTAGATTATGTTAGTTACCTTCACATAATTATTTGAAAAAAAACTGGGCTCTTTCTGAGTGATTAAAAAATTACCAGGTTCTGGCGAGGCTCGAACTCGCGACCTTCTGCGTGTAAAGCAGACGTGATAACCACTACACCACAGAACCAAGCTGCATTCTAGCTGGTAAAGAGCTATTTTAAAATGCACCAACTCCTCATAATGCATTTAAGCGTATTTGCGATCCACAAATATGCTTTAAATTCAGCGTATTACCAGCGATGTGCTTATTGCTTCAATTACAGCACATATTGAAATCTACTAAAAATTTTCCAAGGTTCCGGCGAGGCTCGAACTCGCGACCTTCTGCGTGTTAGGCAGACGTGATAACCACTACACCACGGAGCCACTACGCTGATCATCAACACCATTATCTGCCATGAAAAGGCAGTATTCAAAGGCATTTCTTACAGGCATCAAAGGTTGTGGATTTTGCTTGGAATAACTTAAAAATGCATGGATCAAAACATATTACCATGCATTTGCAGGATTCTGTGTAATTCTAGATTATGTTAGTTACCTTCACATAATTATTTGAAAAAAAACTGGGCTCTTTCTGAGTGATTAAAAAATTACCAGGTTCTGGCGAGGCTCGAACTCGCGACCTTCTGCGTGTAAAGCAGACGTGATAACCACTACACCACAGAACCAAGCTGCATTCTAGCTGGTAAAGAGCTATTTTAAAATGCACCAACTCCTCATAATGCATTTAAGCGTATTTGCGATCCACAAATATGCTTTAAATTCAGCGTATTACCAGCGATGTGCTTATTGCTTCAATTACAGCACATATTGAAATCTACTAAAAATTTTCCAAGGTTCCGGCGAGGCTCGAACTCGCGACCTTCTGCGTGTTAGGCAGACGTGATAACCACTACACCACGGAGCCACTGCGCTGATCATCAACACCATTATCTGCCATGAAAATGCAGTATTCAAAGGCATTTCTTACAGGCATCAAAGGTTGTGGATTTTGCTTGGAATAACTTAAAAATGCATGGATCAAAACATATTACCATGCATTTGCAGGATTCTGTGTAATTCTAGATTATGTTAGTTACCTTCACATAATTATTTGAAAAAAAACTGGGCTCTTTCTGAGTGATTAAAAAATTACCAGGTTCTGGCGAGGCTCGAACTCGCGACCTTCTGCGTGTAAAGCAGACGTGATAACCACTACACCACAGAACCAAGCTGCATTCTAGCTGGTAAAGAGCTATTTTAAAATGCACCAACTCCTCATAATGCATTTAAGCGTATTTGCGATCCACAAATATGCTTTAAATTCAGCGTATTACCAGCGATGTGCTTATTGCTTCAATTACAGCACATATTGAAATCTACTAAAATTTTTCCAAGGTTCCGGCGAGGCTCGAACTCGCGACCTTCTGCGTGTTAGGCAGACGTGATAACCACTACACCACGGAGCCACAGCGCTGATCATCAACACCATTATCTGCCATGAAAATGCAGTATTCAAAGGCATTTCTTACAGGCATCAAAGGTTGTGGATTTTGCTTGGAATAACTTAAAAATGCATGGATCAAAACATATTACCATGCATTTGCAGGATTCTGTGTAATTCTAGATTATGTTAGTTACCTTCACATAATTATTTGAAAAAAAACTGGGCTCTTTCTGAGTGATTAAAAAATTACCAGGTTCTGGCGAGGCTCGAACTCGCGACCTTCTGCGTGTAAAGCAGACGTGATAACCACTACACCACAGAACCAAGCTGCATTCTAGCTGGTAAAGAGCTATTTTAAAATGCACCAACTCCTCATAATGCATTTAAGCGTATTTGCGATCCACAAATATGCTTTAAATTCAGCGTATTACCAGCGATGTGCTTATTGCTTCAATTACAGCACATATTGAAATCTACTAAAATTTTTCCAAGGTTCCGGCGAGGCTCGAACTCGCGACCTTCTGCGTGTTAGGCAGACGTGATAACCACTACACCACGGAGCCACAGCGCTGATCATCAACACCATTATCTGCCATGAAAATGCAGTATTCAAAGGCATTTCTTACAGGCATCAAAGGTTGTGGATTTTGCTTGGAATAACTTAAAAATGCATGGATCAAAACATATTACCATGCATTTGCAGGATTCTGTGTAATTCTAGATTATGTTAGTTACCTTCACATAATTATTTGAAAAAAAACTGGGCTCTTTCTGAGTGATTAAAAAATTACCAGGTTCTGGCGAGGCTCGAACTCGCGACCTTCTGCGTGTAAAGCAGACGTGATAACCACTACACCACAGAACCAAGCTGCATTCTAGCTGGTAAAGAGCTATTTTAAAATGCACCAACTCCTCATAATGCATTTAAGCGTATTTGCGATCCACAAATATGCTTTAAATTCAGCGTATTACCAGCGATGTGCTTATTGCTTCAATTACAGCACATATTGAAATCTACTAAAAATTTTCCAAGGTTCCGGCGAGGCTCGAACTCGCGACCTTCTGCGTGTTAGGCAGACGTGATAACCACTACACCACGGAGCCACTGCGCTGATCATCAACACCATTATCTGCCATGAAAATGCAGTATTCAAAGGCATTTCTTACAGGCATCAAAGGTTGTGGATTTTGCTTGGAATAACTTAAAAATGCATGGATCAAAA
This sequence comes from Flabesymbios commensalis, assembly GCA_964017125.1. Lineage (NCBI taxonomy): Eukaryota > Metazoa > Annelida > Polychaeta > Terebellida > Flabelligeridae > Flabesymbios > Flabesymbios commensalis. The sequence continues at coordinate 22,446,130 of OZ024911.1, forward strand.
CATATTACCATGCATTTGCAGGATTCTGTGTAATTCTAGATTATGTTAGTTACCTTCACATAATTATTTGAAAAAAAACTGGGCTCTTTCTGAGTGATTAAAAAATTACCAGGTTCTGGCGAGGCTCGAACTCGCGACCTTCTGCGTGTAAAGCAGACGTGATAACCACTACACCACAGAACCAAGCTGCATTCTAGCTGGTAAAGAGCTATTTTAAAATGCACCAACTCCTCATAATGCATTTAAGCGTATTTGCGATCCACAAATATGCTTTAAATTCAGCGTATTACCAGCGATGTGCTTATTGCTTCAATTACAGCACATATTGAAATCTACTAAAATTTTTCCAAGGTTCCGGCGAGGCTCGAACTCGCGACCTTCTGCGTGTTAGGCAGACGTGATAACCACTACACCACGGAGCCACGGCGCTGATCATCAACACCATTATCTGCCATGAAAATGCAGTATTCAAAGGCATTTCTTACAGGCATCAAAGGTTGTGGATTTTGCTTGGAATAACTTAAAAATGCATGGATCAAAACATATTACCATGCATTTGCAGGATTCTGTGTAATTCTAGATTATGTTAGTTACCTTCACATAATTATTTGAAAAAAAACTGGGCTCTTTCTGAGTGATTAAAAAATTACCAGGTTCTGGCGAGGCTCGAACTCGCGACCTTCTGCGTGTAAAGCAGACGTGATAACCACTACACCACAGAACCAAGCTGCATTCTAGCTGGTAAAGAGCTATTTTAAAATGCACCAACTCCTCATAATGCATTTAAGCGTATTTGCGATCCACAAATATGCTTTAAATTCAGCGTATTACCAGCGATGTGCTTATTGCTTCAATTACAGCACATATTGAAATCTACTAAAAAATTTCCAAGGTTCCGGCGAGGCTCGAACTCGCGACCTTCTGCGTGTTAGGCAGACGTGATAACCACTACACCACGGAGCCACTGCGCTGATCATCAACACCATTATCTGCCATGAAAATGCAGTATTCAAAGGCATTTCTTACAGGCATCAAAGGTTGTGGATTTTGCTTGGAATAACTTAAAAATGCATGGATCAAAACATATTACCATGCATTTGCAGGATTCTGTGTAATTCTAGATTATGTTAGTTACCTTCACATAATTATTTGAAAAAAAACTGGGCTCTTTCTGAGTGATTAAAAAATTACCAGGTTCTGGCGAGGCTCGAACTCGCGACCTTCTGCGTGTAAAGCAGACGTGATAACCACTACACCACAGAACCAAGCTGCATTCTAGCTGGTAAAGAGCTATTTTAAAATGCACCAACTCCTCATAATGCATTTAAGCGTATTTGCGATCCACAAATATGCTTTAAATTCAGCGTATTACCAGCGATGTGCTTATTGCTTCAATTACAGCACATATTGAAATCTACTAAAAATTTTCCAAGGTTCCGGCGAGGCTCGAACTCGCGACCTTCTGCGTGTTAGGCAGACGTGATAACCACTACACCACGGAGCCACGGCGCTGATCATCAACACCATTATCTGCCATGAAAATGCAGTATTCAAAGGCATTTCTTACAGGCATCAAAGGTTGTGGATTTTGCTTGGAATAACTTAAAAATGCATGGATCAAAACATATTACCATGCATTTGCAGGATTCTGTGTAATTCTAGATTATGTTAGTTACCTTCACATAATTATTTGAAAAAAAACTGGGCTCTTTCTGAGTGATTAAAAAATTACCAGGTTCTGGCGAGGCTCGAACTCGCGACCTTCTGCGTGTAAAGCAGACGTGATAACCACTACACCACAGAACCAAGCTGCATTCTAGCTGGTAAAGAGCTATTTTAAAATGCACCAACTCCTCATAATGCATTTAAGCGTATTTGCGATCCACAAATATGCTTTAAATTCAGCGTATTACCAGCGATGTGCTTATTGCTTCAATTACAGCACATATTGAAATCTACTAAAAATTTTCCAAGGTTCCGGCGAGGCTCGAACTCGCGACCTTCTGCGTGTTAGGCAGACGTGATAACCACTACACCACGGAGCCACTGCGCTGATCATCAACACCATTATCTGCCATGAAAATGCAGTATTCAAAGGCATTTCTTACAGGCATCAAAGGTTGTGGATTTTGCTTGGAATAACTTAAAAATGCATGGATCAAAACATATTACCATGCATTTGCAGGATTCTGTGTAATTCTAGATTATGTTAGTTACCTTCACATAATTATTTGAAAAAAAACTGGGCTCTTTCTGAGTGATTAAAAAATTACCAGGTTCTGGCGAGGCTCGAACTCGCGACCTTCTGCGTGTAAAGCAGACGTGATAACCACTACACCACAGAACCAAGCTGCATTCTAGCTGGTAAAGAGCTATTTTAAAATGCACCAACTCCTCATAATGCATTTAAGCGTATTTGCGATCCACAAATATGCTTTAAATTCAGCGTATTACCAGCGATGTGCTTATTGCTTCAATTACAGCACATATTGAAATCTACTAAAAATTTTCCAAGGTTCCGGCGAGGCTCGAACTCGCGACCTTCTGCGTGTTAGGCAGACGTGATAACCACTACACCACGGAGCCACTGCGCTGATCATCAACACCATTATCTGCCATGAGAGGGCAGTATTCAAAGGCATTTCTTACAGGCATCAAAGGTTGTGGATTTTGCTTGGAATAACTTAAAAATGCATGGATCAAAACATATTACCATGCATTTGCAGGATTCTGTGTAATTCTAGATTATGTTAGTTACCTTCACATAATTATTTGAAAAAAAACTGGGCTCTTTCTGAGTGATTAAAAAATTACCAGGTTCTGGCGAGGCTCGAACTCGCGACCTTCTGCGTGTAAAGCAGACGTGATAACCACTACACCACAGAACCAAGCTGCATTCTAGCTGGTAAAGAGCTATTTTAAAATGCACCAACTCCTCATAATGCATTTAAGCGTATTTGCGATCCACAAATATGCTTTAAATTCAGCGTATTACCAGCGATGTGCTTATTGCTTCAATTACAGCACATATTGAAATCTACTAAAAATTTTCCAAGGTTCCGGCGAGGCTCGAACTCGCGACCTTCTGCGTGTTAGGCAGACGTGATAACCACTACACCACGGAGCCACTGCGCTGATCATCAACACCATTATCTGCCATGAAAATGCAGTATTCAAAGGCATTTCTTACAGGCATCAAAGGTTGTGGATTTTGCTTGGAATAACTTAAAAATGCATGGATCAAAACATATTACCATGCATTTGCAGGATTCTGTGTAATTCTAGATTATGTTAGTTACCTTCACATAATTATTTGAAAAAAAACTGGGCTCTTTCTGAGTGATTAAAAAATTACCAGGTTCTGGCGAGGCTCGAACTCGCGACCTTCTGCGTGTAAAGCAGACGTGATAACCACTACACCACAGAACCAAGCTGCATTCTAGCTGGTAAAGAGCTATTTTAAAATGCACCAACTCCTCATAATGCATTTAAGCGTATTTGCGATCCACAAATATGCTTTAAATTCAGCGTATTACCAGCGATGTGCTTATTGCTTCAATTACAGCACATATTGAAATCTACTAAAATTTTTCCAAGGTTTCGGCGAGGCTCGAACTCGCGACCTTCTGCGTGTTAGGCAGACGTGATAACCACTACACCACGGAGCCACTGCGCTGATCATCAACACCATTATCTGCCATGAAAATGCAGTATTCAAAGGCATTTCTTACAGGCATCAAAGGTTGTGGATTTTGCATGGAATAACTTAAAAATGCATGGATCAAAACATATTACCATGCATTTGCAGGATTCTGTGTAATTCTAGATTATGTTAGTTACCTTCACATAATTATTTGAAAAAAAACTGGGCTCTTTCTGAGTGATTAAAAAATTACCAGGTTCTGGCGAGGCTCGAACTCGCGACCTTCTGCGTGTAAAGCAGACGTGATAACCACTACACCACAGAACCAAGCTGCATTCTAGCTGGTAAAGAGCTATTTTAAAATGCACCAACTCCTCATAATGCATTTAAGCGTATTTGCGATCCACAAATATGCTTTAAATTCAGCGTATTACCAGCGATGTGCTTATTGCTTCAATTACAGCACATATTGAAATCTACTAAAAATTTTCCAAGGTTCCGGCGAGGCTCGAACTCGCGACCTTCTGCGTGTTAGGCAGACGTGATAACCACTACACCACGGAGCCACTGCGCTGATCATCAACACCATTATCTGCCATGAGAGTGCAGTATTCAAAGGCATTTCTTACAGGCATCAAAGGTTGTGGATTTTGCTTGGAATAACTTAAAAATGCATGGATCAAAACATATTACCATGCATTTGCAGGATTCTGTGTAATTCTAGATTATGTTAGTTACCTTCACATAATTATTTGAAAAAAAACTGGGCTCTTTCTGAGTGATTAAAAAATTACCAGGTTCTGGCGAGGCTCGAACTCGCGACCTTCTGCGTGTAAAGCAGACGTGATAACCACTACACCACAGAACCAAGCTGCATTCTAGCTGGTAAAGAGCTATTTTAAAATGCACCAACTCCTCATAATGCATTTAAGCGTATTTGCGATCCACAAATATGCTTTAAATTCAGCGTATTACCAGCGATGTGCTTATTGCTTCAATTACAGCACATATTGAAATCTACTAAAAATTTTCCAAGGTTCCGGCGAGGCTCGAACTCGCGACCTTCTGCGTGTTAGGCAGACGTGATAACCACTACACCACGGAGCCACTGCGCTGATCATCAACACCATTATCTGCCATGAAAATGCAGTATTCAAAGGCATTTCTTACAGGCATCAAAGGTTGTGGATTTTGCTTGGAATAACTTAAAAATGCATGGATCAAAACATATTACCATGCATTTGCAGGATTCTGTGTAATTCTAGATTATGTTAGTTACCTTCACATAATTATTTGAAAAAAAACTGGGCTCTTTCTGAGTGATTAAAAAATTACCAGGTTCTGGCGAGGCTCGAACTCGCGACCTTCTGCGTGTAAAGCAGACGTGATAACCACTACACCACAGAACCAAGCTGCATTCTAGCTGGTAAAGAGCTATTTTAAAATGCACCAACTCCTCATAATGCATTTAAGCGTATTTGCGATCCACAAATATGCTTTAAATTCAGCGTATTACCAGCGATGTGCTTATTGCTTCAATTACAGCACATATTGAAATCTACTAAAATTTTTCCAAGGTTTCGGCGAGGCTCGAACTCGCGACCTTCTGCGTGTTAGGCAGACGTGATAACCACTACACCACGGAGCCACTGCGCTGATCATCAACACCATTATCTGCCATGAAAATGCAGTATTCAAAGGCATTTCTTACAGGCATCAAAGGTTGTGGATTTTGCTTGGAATAACTTAAAAATGCATGGATCAAAACATATTACCATGCATTTGCAGGATTCTGTGTAATTCTAGATTATGTTAGTTACCTTCACATAATTATTTGAAAAAAAACTGGGCTCTTTCTGAGTGATTAAAAAATTACCAGGTTCTGGCGAGGCTCGAACTCGCGACCTTCTGCGTGTAAAGCAGACGTGATAACCACTACACCACAGAACCAAGCTGCATTCTAGCTGGTAAAGAGCTATTTTAAAATGCACCAACTCCTCATAATGCATTTAAGCGTATTTGCGATCCACAAATATGCTTTAAATTCAGCGTATTACCAGCGATGTGCTTATTGCTTCAATTACAGCACATATTGAAATCTACTAAAAATTTTCCAAGGTTCCGGCGAGGCTCGAACTCGCGACCTTCTGCGTGTTAGGCAGACGTGATAACCACTACACCACGGAGCCACTGCGCTGATCATCAACACCATTATCTGCCATGAGAGTGCAGTATTCAAAGGCATTTCTTACAGGCATCAAAGGTTGTGGATTTTGCTTGGAATAACTTAAAAATGCATGGATCAAAACATATTACCATGCATTTGCAGGATTCTGTGTAATTCTAGATTATGTTAGTTACCTTCACATAATTATTTGAAAAAAAACTGGGCTCTTTCTGAGTGATTAAAAAATTACCAGGTTCTGGCGAGGCTCGAACTCGCGACCTTCTGCGTGTAAAGCAGACGTGATAACCACTACACCACAGAACCAAGCTGCATTCTAGCTGGTAAAGAGCTATTTTAAAATGCACCAACTCCTCATAATGCATTTAAGCGTATTTGCGATCCACAAATATGCTTTAAATTCAGCGTATTACCAGCGATGTGCTTATTGCTTCAATTACAGCACATATTGAAATCTACTAAAAATTTTCCAAGGTTCCGGCGAGGCTCGAACTCGCGACCTTCTGCGTGTTAGGCAGACGTGATAACCACTACACCACGGAGCCACTGCGCTGATCATCAACACCATTATCTGCCATGAAAATGCAGTATTCAAAGGCATTTCTTACAGGCATCAAAGGTTGTGGATTTTGCTTGGAATAACTTAAAAATGCATGGATCAAAACATATTACCATGCATTTGCAGGATTCTGTGTAATTCTAGATTATGTTAGTTACCTTCACATAATTATTTGAAAAAAAACTGGGCTCTTTCTGAGTGATTAAAAAATTACCAGGTTCTGGCGAGGCTCGAACTCGCGACCTTCTGCGTGTAAAGCAGACGTGATAACCACTACACCACAGAACCAAGCTGCATTCTAGCTGGTAAAGAGCTATTTTAAAATGCACCAACTCCTCATAATGCATTTAAGCGTATTTGCGATCCACAAATATGCTTTAAATTCAGCGTATTACCAGCGATGTGCTTATTGCTTCAATTACAGCACATATTGAAATCTACTAAAATTTTTCCAAGGTTTCGGCGAGGCTCGAACTCGCGACCTTCTGCGTGTTAGGCAGACGTGATAACCACTACACCACGGAGCCACTGCGCTGATCATCAACACCATTATCTGCCATGAAAATGCAGTATTCAAAGGCATTTCTTACAGGCATCAAAGGTTGTGGATTTTGCTTGGAATAACTTAAAAATGCATGGATCAAAACATATTACCATGCATTTGCAGGATTCTGTGTAATTCTAGATTATGTTAGTTACCTTCACATAATTATTTGAAAAAAAACTGGGCTCTTTCTGAGTGATTAAAAAATTACCAGGTTCTGGCGAGGCTCGAACTCGCGACCTTCTGCGTGTAAAGCAGACGTGATAACCACTACACCACAGAACCAAGCTGCATTCTAGCTGGTAAAGAGCTATTTTAAAATGCACCAACTCCTCATAATGCATTTAAGCGTATTTGCGATCCACAAATATGCTTTAAATTCAGCGTATTACCAGCGATGTGCTTATTGCTTCAATTACAGCACATATTGAAATCTACTAAAAATTTTCCAAGGTTCCGGCGAGGCTCGAACTCGCGACCTTCTGCGTGTTAGGCAGACGTGATAACCACTACACCACGGAGCCACTGCGCTGATCATCAACACCATTATCTGCCATGAGAGTGCAGTATTCAAAGGCATTTCTTACAGGCATCAAAGGTTGTGGATTTTGCTTGGAATAACTTAAAAATGCATGGATCAAAACATATTACCATGCATTTGCAGGATTCTGTGTAATTCTAGATTATGTTAGTTACCTTCACATAATTATTTGAAAAAAAACTGGGCTCTTTCTGAGTGATTAAAAAATTACCAGGTTCTGGCGAGGCTCGAACTCGCGACCTTCTGCGTGTAAAGCAGACGTGATAACCACTACACCACAGAACCAAGCTGCATTCTAGCTGGTAAAGAGCTATTTTAAAATGCACCAACTCCTCATAATGCATTTAAGCGTATTTGCGATCCACAAATATGCTTTAAATTCAGCGTATTACCAGCGATGTGCTTATTGCTTCAATTACAGCACATATTGAAATCTACTAAAAATTTTCCAAGGTTCCGGCGAGGCTCGAACTCGCGACCTTCTGCGTGTTAGGCAGACGTGATAACCACTACACCACGGAGCCACTGCGCTGATCATCAACACCATTATCTGCCATGAAAATGCAGTATTCAAAGGCATTTCTTACAGGCATCAAAGGTTGTGGATTTTGCTTGGAATAACTTAAAAATGCATGGATCAAAACATATTACCATGCATTTGCAGGATTCTGTGTAATTCTAGATTATGTTAGTTACCTTCACATAATTATTTGAAAAAAAACTGGGCTCTTTCTGAGTGATTAAAAAATTACCAGGTTCTGGCGAGGCTCGAACTCGCGACCTTCTGCGTGTAAAGCAGACGTGATAACCACTACACCACAGAACCAAGCTGCATTCTAGCTGGTAAAGAGCTATTTTAAAATGCACCAACTCCTCATAATGCATTTAAGCGTATTTGCGATCCACAAATATGCTTTAAATTCAGCGTATTACCAGCGATGTGCTTATTGCTTCAATTACAGCACATATTGAAATCTACTAAAATTTTTCCAAGGTTTCGGCGAGGCTCGAACTCGCGACCTTCTGCGTGTTAGGCAGACGTGATAACCACTACACCACGGAGCCACTGCGCTGATCATCAACACCATTATCTGCCATGAAAATGCAGTATTCAAAGGCATTTCTTACAGGCATCAAAGGTTGTGGATTTTGCTTGGAATAACTTAAAAATGCATGGATCAAAACATATTACCATGCATTTGCAGGATTCTGTGTAATTCTAGATTATGTTAGTTACCTTCACATAATTATTTGAAAAAAAACTGGGCTCTTTCTGAGTGATTAAAAAATTACCAGGTTCTGGCGAGGCTCGAACTCGCGACCTTCTGCGTGTAAAGCAGACGTGATAACCACTACACCACAGAACCAAGCTGCATTCTAGCTGGTAAAGAGCTATTTTAAAATGCACCAACTCCTCATAATGCATTTAAGCGTATTTGCGATCCACAAATATGCTTTAAATTCAGCGTATTACCAGCGATGTGCTTATTGCTTCAATTACAGCACATATTGAAATCTACTAAAAATTTTCCAAGGTTCCGGCGAGGCTCGAACTCGCGACCTTCTGCGTGTTAGGCAGACGTGATAACCACTACACCACGGAGCCACTGCGCTGATCATCAACACCATTATCTGCCATGAGAGTGCAGTATTCAAAGGCATTTCTTACAGGCATCAAAGGTTGTGGATTTTGCTTGGAATAACTTAAAAATGCATGGATCAAAACATATTACCATGCATTTGCAGGATTCTGTGTAATTCTAGATTATGTTAGTTACCTTCACATAATTATTTGAAAAAAAACTGGGCTCTTTCTGAGTGATTAAAAAATTACCAGGTTCTGGCGAGGCTCGAACTCGCGACCTTCTGCGTGTAAAGCAGACGTGATAACCACTACACCACAGAACCAAGCTGCATTCTAGCTGGTAAAGAGCTATTTTAAAATGCACCAACTCCTCATAATGCATTTAAGCGTATTTGCGATCCACAAATATGCTTTAAATTCAGCGTATTACCAGCGATGTGCTTATTGCTTCAATTACAGCACATATTGAAATCTACTAAAATTTTTCCAAGGTTTCGGCGAGGCTCGAACTCGCGACCTTCTGCGTGTTAGGCAGACGTGATAACCACTACACCACGGAGCCACTGCGCTGATCATCAACACCATTATCTGCCATGAAAATGCAGTATTCAAAGGCATTTCTTACAGGCATCAAAGGTTGTGGATTTTGCTTGGAATAACTTAAAAATGCATGGATCAAAACATATTACCATGCATTTGCAGGATTCTGTGTAATTCTAGATTATGTTAGTTACCTTCACATAATTATTTGAAAAAAAACTGGGCTCTTTCTGAGTGATTAAAAAATTACCAGGTTCTGGCGAGGCTCGAACTCGCGACCTTCTGCGTGTAAAGCAGACGTGATAACCACTACACCACAGAACCAAGCTGCATTCTAGCTGGTAAAGAGCTATTTTAAAATGCACCAACTCCTCATAATGCATTTAAGCGTATTTGCGATCCACAAATATGCTTTAAATTCAGCGTATTACCAGCGATGTGCTTATTGCTTCAATTACAGCACATATTGAAATCTACTAAAAATTTTCCAAGGTTCCGGCGAGGCTCGAACTCGCGACCTTCTGCGTGTTAGGCAGACGTGATAACCACTACACCACGGCGCCACTGCGCTGATCATCAACACCATTATCTGCCATGAGAGTGCAGTATTCAAAGGCATTTCTTACAGGCATCAAAGGTTGTGGATTTTGCTTGGAATAACTTAAAAATGCATGGATCAAAACATATTACCATGCATTTGCAGGATTCTGTGTAATTCTAGATTATGTTAGTTACCTTCACATAATTATTTGAAAAAAAACTGGGCTCTTTCTGAGTGATTAAAAAATTACCAGGTTCTGGCGAGGCTCGAACTCGCGACCTTCTGCGTGTAAAGCAGACGTGATAACCACTACACCACAGAACCAAGCTGCATTCTAGCTGGTAAAGAGCTATTTTAAAATGCACCAACTCCTCATAATGCATTTAAGCGTATTTGCGATCCACAAATATGCTTTAAATTCAGCGTATTACCAGCGATGTGCTTATTGCTTCAATTACAGCACATATTGAAATCTACTAAAAATTTTCCAAGGTTCCGGCGAGGCTCGAACTCGCGACCTTCTGCGTGTTAGGCAGACGTGATAACCACTACACCACGGAGCCACTGCGCTGATCATCAACACCATTATCTGCCATGAAAATGCAGTATTCAAAGGCATTTCTTACAGGCATCAAAGGTTGTGGATTTTGCTTGGAATAACTTAAAAATGCATGGATCAAAACATATTACCATGCATTTGCAGGATTCTGTGTAATTCTAGATTATGTTAGTTACCTTCACATAATTATTTGAAAAAAAACTGGGCTCTTTCTGAGTGATTAAAAAATTACCAGGTTCTGGCGAGGCTCGAACTCGCGACCTTCTGCGTGTAAAGCAGACGTGATAACCACTACACCACAGAACCAAGCTGCATTCTAGCTGGTAAAGAGCTATTTTAAAATGCACCAACTCCTCATAATGCATTTAAGCGTATTTGCGATCCACAAATATGCTTTAAATTCAGCGTATTACCAGCGATGTGCTTATTGCTTCAATTACAGCACATATTGAAATCTACTAAAATTTTTCCAAGGTTTCGGCGAGGCTCGAACTCGCGACCTTCTGCGTGTTAGGCAGACGTGATAACCACTACACCACGGAGCCACTGCGCTGATCATCAACACCATTATCTGCCATGAAAATGCAGTATTCAAAGGCATTTCTTACAGGCATCAAAGGTTGTGGATTTTGCTTGGAATAACTTAAAAATGCATGGATCAAAACATATTACCATGCATTTGCAGGATTCTGTGTAATTCTAGATTATGTTAGTTACCTTCACATAATTATTTGAAAAAAAACTGGGCTCTTTCTGAGTGATTAAAAAATTACCAGGTTCTGGCGAGGCTCGAACTCGCGACCTTCTGCGTGTAAAGCAGACGTGATAACCACTACACCACAGAACCAAGCTGCATTCTAGCTGGTAAAGAGCTATTTTAAAATGCACCAACTCCTCATAATGCATTTAAGCGTATTTGCGATCCACAAATATGCTTTAAATTCAGCGTATTACCAGCGATGTGCTTATTGCTTCAATTACAGCACATATTGAAATCTACTAAAAATTTTCCAAGGTTCCGGCGAGGCTCGAACTCGCGACCTTCTGCGTGTTAGGCAGACGTGATAACCACTACACCACGGCGCCACTGCGCTGATCATCAACACCATTATCTGCCATGAGAGTGCAGTATTCAAAGGCATTTCTTACAGGCATCAAAGGTTGTGGATTTTGCTTGGAATAACTTAAAAATGCATGGATCAAAACATATTACCATGCATTTGCAGGATTCTGTGTAATTCTAGATTATGTTAGTTACCTTCACATAATTATTTGAAAAAAAACTGGGCTCTTTCTGAGTGATTAAAAAATTACCAGGTTCTGGCGAGGCTCGAACTCGCGACCTTCTGCGTGTAAAGCAGACGTGATAACCACTACACCACAGAACCAAGCTGCATTCTAGCTGGTAAAGAGCTATTTTAAAATGCACCAACTCCTCATAATGCATTTAAGCGTATTTGCGATCCACAAATATGCTTTAAATTCAGCGTATTACCAGCGATGTGCTTATTGCTTCAATTACAGCACATATTGAAATCTACTAAAAATTTTCCAAGGTTCCGGCGAGGCTCGAACTCGCGACCTTCTGCGTGTTAGGCAGACGTGATAACCACTACACCACGGAGCCACTGCGCTGATCATCAACACCATTATCTGCCATGAAAATGCAGTATTCAAAGGCATTTCTTACAGGCATCAAAGGTTGTGGATTTTGCTTGGAATAACTTAAAAATGCATGGATCAAAATAAATTACCATGCATTTGCAGGATTCTGTGTGATTCTAGATTATGTTAGTTACCTTCACATAATTATTTGAAAAAAAACTGGGCTCTTTCTGAGTGATTAAAAAATTACATTTACATTTACATTTGCAGGATGTCATCATACTGAGTCGCTTTAAATATCCACAGTAATATAACTTCTTGCATTTGTTTTAAATTCAACAGAGGTTGAAACAGCCGCATTGAAAATATTTTGTGTGATGATTCCATCATTAGTATACACCCGCCGTGGTTTCGGCTTATTTAGGTCTGTGAGACCCTATATCCATCAGCTGATATTTTGCTATGCTGGTCAGCAGGTGGGGCTCATTCATTACTTTGCATTACACTTGTTTTACCCTTACACACTACGCGGTGTTGTACGAGTACAGTTAGGCTTCTTGAATTCTGTTTCGACTGTGTCAGCTAATTCCAGCAAAAATGGGGTGAAAATGATCAGCTCTCTCGAAGTGCGGGTTCTCTAACTCTCTGTCTCACCCATTAGATTTTTAAATAGAGGCCTACTAATAGTTCTGATCAAGAACAGACAAAAAAGTAGTGGCCTAAGCTTGGATTCTTTATTAGCCTACCTTGACGCAAATTTATCAGCATGTTTTCATTTTAAATTAATCTTTCGGGGAGTTTTTCTGTGATCAATCGGCAAATGCAGAATTAAGGGTCAGCCTAAATTAAACAGAAAATTAATAGCAGGCATAAGCCTAAGTGTGGCGTGTAGGCTTATATTTAAAAACTAATGTCTCTAGTAGGCCTATGTTACTACCGGTGTATAATAGTTGCAAGTGTTGGTCTCAAATGAATCAAAGATGAGTATTAGCCACCCTCTTGAAGTTGTGGGTAGTGGTAGCGAGATACAACTTCCAGTGGGTAAAAATTGACATTTTACAATCTAGCACTTTATGGGTTACATTTTGTCGGCCTTGAATCCCTTAGCACATCGACCGCAAAATATAGCCTAGTGCAGCACGTGGTGTATTTTGGGATAGCCTACTAGTGTAGGCCTTTTATATATAATTATACACATATATGGCCTATATAATCTATTTGCATCTTTAGGACTGTCTTGTGTTATATATCATTTCTGATTTTCTCGCAGCTGTAATATTTGAATCCCGTACATTATATATGATCAGGTACATTATATATGACCAAATTTATATATATAGTAGGATAGGCCTGTTGTGGGGCGGAACACCACCTTTGCCCTGGACGTCTCAATATTAATAAATTATTATGTAAGTTCACTTTAATGCCAGATTACACGAAACGTTCATGCTACATGTGGAATAATATAAAGATAACCCTCATAAACCTATTTACATAGATATGGTAGTTTTAAAATTGGTCCCGAAATGAGCGTGTCTCCTACACTGTTTGTAAAACGCCGCCCTCGTCTGGGTAAAGTACTTTTACCCAGAGTGTATCTATGTGTCTTACCCCTTAGTGCATTTTACCAGAGAATTAGAACAGGGCTATGATTTTACTTAAGCCCCGATGTGCACGTTGCTCACAAACCCCCATTCTAGCCCTATTTAAGACTTCTATCAGACAGAAACGTCTCAATTCTTTTCGCAAAGATGTTTGATTTGTTTTACCGCCATTGAGGCTCAAATTGAGGCTATTAAAATGGACTTTTAAAGGTGCTATTCATTCGACTACTCATAGCATCATCGACTACTCATCTACTTGTGTAACTGGACCGATCCTCACCGAGCGAAGGGGGGGGGGCTGTAGTGTTTTTGAAATGAATAATTTCAGGCGGACCCTGCGTGAAATAAATAATTTACTTCAAGAACTGTTCTACATAAACATGTAATAAAAATATAAATTTCCAGCACGCGCGACTGAATGGTGGCGGTGGCCCCCTAACGTGTACTGATACAAAATGTAAACAGATTAAATTATTCAATTAAGTGACCATTATAGAAGCAAATGGTCCTAAACATTTTGCAATAATGACGTAATATTGCTATATAGGAGGTTGATATTGAGGTAAAAAAAATGCCAGATGCTCCAGGCAAATTAAAAATTACACTCACCGGTTCCAAATGAAATGTCCCATACATTAAGCCTGTTTGTATTGGCTTCATTTGCGAGTATTCTATACTTGAATATATGAAATGAAGACCGTTTGCGGCTTGGAAACTCTTTGTCTTTTCTAAACGCAGACTCGCTTCACTTTAGCACAAAGATATGCTTATCTGTTTAATCTTTAACCAATCAGCTCGATTATCATGCGATAAAAACAATCCCTCTAACGCGCAATTGTTGCCAAACACTCGTGTACCGGGTGTACTTGCGCCACGAGTTTGAGTGCTACACGACTGGCATGTCGTCTGGCTCAGCTACAGTGATTTCCACGGCTGCCAGTGCCCAGAAAACACGAGACATTGGCCCTGTGTTGGCTTAATTCTGTCCTACCGTCCAGCATTAAACCAACGCATGGCCAATGTCTTGTGTTTTCCAGGTGAGCTGTGGTAAGGCGGATATATAGTGAAGTTGGCCCAATAAAACACTGAGCGAAAGGTGAAGACCAGAGCTGAGCCTCTAAATAGTGTTCTGCACAGCCAAAAGGCAGTATCTGCTAGCTTGTAAATTAAGCAGATACTGCCTTTTGGCTTTGCACGGCAGAATAGTGGAGTTATACTCCAGGTTCAGGCTTCTGCCTATTCTACCATTTGCAAGCTGTACACACATCGAGTCGACTGATCAGAAAACATGATATTCACTACACAGATGTGGTAGATAAAAAATAATCTTAGAAATAAACGGGACGACCATACTCGTCAACTTTCATTTTTTAAACCCGTTATTTGTTTACTGAAATTTGAATATTCTGCATATATCGTGTTTCTTGGTATGTAATACAAAATTAATGCACATCAAAGAGCGATATATTGAACGCATCTATCTGTATACCGATCCCCAGAAGTGCTACGGTTGCCAATTAAATGAGTGGTACGTGCAGAACTTTGGTCGCTAGAGGACGATATGAAACTATATCTAACATCTCTTCTGAATTGTTTCCTCCAAACAGCCATTAGGCTACCATAGTGTGTATCTTGTGCCCAGGTACACACACAGCAATATATCGTCCCATCAATTGGCAGATTACCCTTTCATATCCAAAGGAACGATATCATATGTGCTGTTAATTGCTATGTATATTGGATAATAGCTTTCACACATACACAAACAGTTCAATATAATTATGTAGGCCACTGTAAAGTGCAAATTGTATCATCACCTATGCGTACGTTCATCACCATGCCAAACCCGTGATTTGGATTATCGCTTTCACACATACCCAAATACAAACAGATCGATATAATTAAGTATTGTACATAATGCAAATTGTACCATCACCTATGTGTATGCTCATCACCATGCCAAACCCGTGATTTGGATTATCGCTTTCACAGATACCAGCATACAAACAAAGCGATATAATTATTATGTATTGTACATAGGCCCATATGCAAAGTGTACTATCACTTGTGTACAACGCTCATCACCATGACACACCCGTATTCTGGAAGTTTTTTTACATGCCGCATGGTTTCCCCTTTTTTCGCCCACCTGTGACGTCACGCCGTCTTACAGAATAAATCGTGTCATAATTATTGCAGGAATTAATACAAAAAAAAACAGATTATTTGTAAAGAGACAAAAGAAGTGAAATATCAATGGTACTTCATTATGTTGATATCAAATAACTTAAAAAAATATTATGGCATTGACATTCATATTATTATTCGTACAATTTTCGTCATTCTCTGTGAACAGCTTTTGGTATAGGCCTACCCTTATTATATATATTAGGCCCTTTCAGTGTTTCACAACGCTTTTAAAAAAGTTGGGTGTTAATCGAATTGCTTAAATACAGTGTCGTAAATTAAAAGAACTGATTAGCGCAGGATCATGTTTTTTTAATTATCTGTATCTTCTTAAATATTATTATTAGTCGGCACTTCTGTAAGAAATCATTTGATACAGCCTATGTTCAGATGCTGTTCGGTAATTGCTTCGCTCCGTTACACCCAATACACAATTTACGCTCGACTGATTTTTTTCATGCGTACACATGTGTTGACGCTGTGTCAAGGAACTAAATCTTTTAACAAAAAGGTAGGCCTATTTAAAGGTGCAGTTTTATGGTCTGATATGATATTAAGTCTGAAGACCTATCATCCGATTTAGCAGTTATCTGCCAGTGTGCATACGAACATCATACGTAGGCTAATAACGTTTTTTGCACATTATTCTCATTACAGCCTTACAAGAATCCACAACAAATTACATGTAGCTGCTGGGTCTTGCATACAAGTGACCAGAAACGAAGACGAGAGCTGAAACGAAGACGAAAAGTCTCCCAATAAAACACATGTAAATAGAAGACGTTGTCTGAACACAGAGGCAACATCGCTGCAGCTATGTTCCCGTTGCTTTCGGGGTCAGCCAATCTGCATTGACCCACAAGCGGAGGTGCAAGGCGTTCTTTTCAAAACCAGACGTTTAGTGCATAGTGAACAAAATGTCAAGGTTGTACAGCCTGGATATGCCAGGTTCTCGTAGATAGATGAGGTGCGTGATACCCTGTTGCAGATGGCGCCGTCGGGAAGGTGTCACATCACAAAATAACGGTGGTGAAAGCTAACAGCCTGCCGGCCGTCTGACGAAAAACCCACTGCCGATTGACGGCGTGTGTTTTCGCTCAATGTAAGTCCGAATGAAATAAACAATGTGAGTCGAACTTTTCCATACAGGGGCGCTAAAATGCTGGAATAACTAGCAAGTTTAATGTTCGACACTCTTAGGTGGTAGTTAGATCTACAAACTTTCTAAAAACTTGTCACTTCGAAGTGTCGAAGGAAAAATAACGCAATGTAGGCCTATTAAGCATAGGCCCTATTTGCTTGGTTCTTCGTGTCGGTGATGCTCGTTGTATCTTCAGAGTTAAAAGAGTGTTGGTTGTAAAGCAAATATTAAATAAAACACTACACGTAGGCCTTTTAGTGTTTGTGATATGATCTATGCATGATATATTCTCCTCGCTATCAGCGATCCTTGATTTTGTGATGGGGTACCATCATATGTCACAAAATACTGGGTCATCAGTAGCTCCTCCCACCGCTTCCGCATTCACGTTCCTGGTTTAGTTGCGTAACCCCGAGGTTTGTGAAGGCTGATAGCAGTAACTGCTTACTTTGCAAGTGAGCAGTTACTGCTGTTTGCATTTGCAAACGTGCAGCAGCTAGTCAGAGGCAAATGGGATATCAAGTAAGTTACTGCTGTTTGACTTTGCACTGCTGCAAACCACATCTCAATCACCAACCGACACATTATAATTTGGCCTATCACATCTGAAATGTGGACCACGTGTGCCTGTATTTTGTTGGCCAGGATTTTCTGCGCATAACTGTTAAGCCTCAGCAAACGAGCGACAGGATGAGAAAAATGAAGCTACCATTTCCTCTACACGACCAAAACCAGGGATCATAAAACCGAAACAATAGTGAAGAGGTAGGCTATTCAATAAAGGCGACAAGAAATTGAGTCCCATTAAGAAAGGTAGAAACTAAACAGCCAATAGCCTATACATTAACTGGCTCGCACAATGATAAAAAAGAAAAATACACAGTGAAATGAGATAATAAAGAGTTCATTATAGCCTTACATAATTCTATATACATGTTCATTTAAAGCAGAACCAATTCAGATAAGGCTAAACCTTTAATACCGCGACCCACAGCTTAGGGCCGGCAATACAAATCATCATTATTTGTTTGGTTTGAGGCCAACCCAGAAATACAAGGCATTGACCCAATATTGGATTAACATTGGGTCAATATCTCTTCGTTGCTGGGATCATTTGTCGTAACTACACGTTTGTAAAGAGAGTCGTTCAAGTATGAATTCCGTACTTTACACGGTCAACCTCGTGTCTGGTCTAGCAAACAAAAGACGTTGAGCCAATGTTGTTTGGTTATCGTGGACGAACATTAATGCAACATTCCTCAATGTGTTTGTATTTTCTAGGAGACGAACAGACATACATTGTAAGTTTATTCATCATCCACATTATAAACAAATTATTACATAAATAATACAAACATTCATAATTATGTATAGTTAGTTAGGAATGACCCACAATGACAGTCGTTTTCGTTTCGATGTAGTGTTAATTTTAAACACCATTTAACCACTGAATTTTTAACAATTTAAAATAATTTCAGAAACAATCCCGATTACTTACGTCTAATCGTTTGACAGCTGAATATGTGTTTTACGCTATTTTGGAGTTATCCTGCATGCATACAAATGATTTGAATAAAATATCAAGTCAATAAAACCGAATAGATACGCCATTGTATCTCAAAGGTTAAAATTAGAGCTTTATCATAATTCTTGATCGATTTTTAAATTATTTAACCTCTGGCATATATTGTATGAAAGTAATTTACCCCTCAAGTGCTAAATTATAGAATTTAATTGTTTACCCAATTAAAGTTGTGTCTCGCTGTCGCGACCCACAATTCAAGTGGGTAAAATACTTAAATAATGTATAATTTGAATCAAGACATAGGGCCCACTTCAATCTATCAATTTCAGTGTCAATTTCTCCTTCAAATTGTCCTGTTTGAAAACAAATAACAAGGATAAAAACGGCTATGGACGTGATCGAGTTAACCCCTATCCTGCTGATCACGACTATAATTGTCGTTTTCAATCTGGTCTATTAGTCGACCAAATCATAGTTATTGGGAATAAAATGTGTGTCTAAACATCGAGATTTGCAAATATTTGTGCTCAAAGCAAACAAATATGAGTAATTTTCAGCCACTTGAAGTTGTGGGTCGCGGTAGCGAGACACAACTTCAAGTGGCTAAAAAATTAAAATAGATTAACTTTGCAGGATAAAGATTAAGATAAATTGATACACCCCACTAAGAAGAAGACGCCCTGAGCTTTAATTTCATATATTATTATCACTGGGTAGTTTATTAAATACGGCAGCAATTCACGCCTTAGTGATTAACAATTCGATGAAATTCTCCGGCGATTGGCATGTTAAAGAAAATAAATGCTTAAAGCGACACCACAATCAGGCCACAATCATAAAAGAATCAGTATTTTTATTTTGACTTCTTAAAATGACCATAGACTAGAATTGCGGAAATCTTTTAAATTTTGGGCTGCTGTGGCAACGTAGCAAGTATGCCAAAACCCCCAGTTATCAGTTATTCCCGTATTTCTTATTTTGGACATGCATGTCCAAAATTAAATTTCGTCTTTATTTTTCGCTTAACTGGCAAATGCGCAACACAATATGCAATTCTAGTCTATGGACATGTTGACATATCATGGACATATAGGAGCCTAACTAAAAATACTGATTTTTTGATGATTTTCCCCTGATTGTATCGCTTTAAGAATGAACATAATTATCCACTCGCGCCATGGACTGTTTTAAAAATGATACATCCCGTTTTCACTTCTACTAGCATAAAGATCAATCGTCCAGCCTCGGCGTTTGCTGACTATGTCCAGTTCTGCCATTGTTTCGCCGAGCCACCATACCGCCTCCGAGCTCGGACTTTGAGACCGCAGCATTATCAGCTTTTCCCTTACGTTCTTTTTGATGCCTGCGTGTTTGAAAAAGCCTAAAGATACAAAATATACAAATAAATTTAATTTTCCCAATAAAGAATAGGCACACGTATTTATTTCATTGTATTGTCAGTCTATTTTCCACCATTGGCCGTATTAGAATATTCAATTTTAAAAGCCCATGTTGTATCCTAACTTTGCCATATCAGTTTCTTATTACAAAAATTATGCCGTCCTAAACGTTGTTTTATCCTATGCATTTAAATAGACAGGGATGCTGTAACAAAGAGCCCTATGATTCAGCGGTAACAACTATTCAGGAAAAATGTAACTGCTCACTTGAAAAATACTGCTCAAAGACCAGCAGTAGATACTGCTTATTTTGAAAGTAAGCAGTTACTATTGTTTGCCTTTGTACGACAATATTATATATCCAAGTACATTAATTTTGTATATCTTTTAGCAATCGTTTATTTCGTCAAGTATTCAGGTGTCTTACCAACATATTCTGTGACGTCACTGCCGTATTCTCCTGACAAAATCATCAGCATCATTTTGCTGACTTCTCCAATTTCTGCCTCAGACCTAGAGAACTGCAGCAGGCGATTGATGTCCTCCAGCAGACGAAAATGCACATCACCTCCAGTGAATCTGAAATAATTTTTATAATGGAACATTTTTATAGCAACTATACGTACGTCGGTTTTCACTGCATTGGTGATTTTATCTAGATATTGTTTAATCACATTGGACGATCTAATGCCTTGTCCTGCTGGGCCCGTATATATATCTCTAGATATATATGTTTTCAACAGATATCAAACCAAATGAATTGCCACTGAATGTGATAAAATTCTTTATTGAGATTCTCAATCGATCGATTAAATTTGGAAGATGAATAAGCTAGTTAAGATAGACTTAACTATCAGCTTATCTTTTAAACCATATGCGGCTGGAACCGTGTATATCAAATGACACTTAAATCCCCAAAATATATACTAATAGAGGCTTAGTTAATCAAAGAATTAAACTTTACAGGTCGATGTCCACTTTTTAATAAGTAAACATATTTTTCGTCATTTGAAGCTGGAATTTGCGTTAGTAATTCCAGCTTTAAATGAATGCAAAATGGAATCAAACATTTCAGCAGGACAATGTTTAAGACTACACCAAAACGCGGCCCGATACATCACACAAAATAATGTTGCTGTTAAATTCTATAGTGAATTACATCAAATGCACATGATGCATGGGAGATTTGTTTGATGTCTGTTCATAAACGCTTTGACATTAAAAGAAGATTAACCAAAAAATCAAGGTAACTACATCAGTCAGACTTACGCGTGTGCTGTTAATTTGTATAATTCAAGTACATCAGTGGTGGATGTGGCATTGAGTATCTGCTTAGATGTCACCAGAAGCTTTTCCATGGCTTTGTATGAGGCAGCGCTACCCCTTGACATCGACTTCAAAGCCAGTCTCAAAGGATCTTCTAAGCTATTTATCAGCTGTAAATACAACCGTGATATGCGTGTATAATAAATGTAAAATAACACTTGGCCAAAGCCAGATATATTTTGTGAATAATAAGTAAACACTGATAGCCTACATGGTATATCACCACCACCCTTTATAATTCTGAACCGTTATATTTACATTTTCTGTTACTTGCATGCGCTAACGCGGTCAACAATTTCAATAACTTTTCATTCGCTAGATTTCAGAAATGTAGGTCACAACGGATGTCACAGAAATTATATTATAGGGAAGTAGGCAGTAAACTGATATACATTTGAAACTACTGCAATTGATTTTATAGAAATAAACACGACTGTTCTTCAATGACAAACAGCAAAGTAGCTGTTTACGTCTGGAATGCAAACATTAGGAACTGCCTACTTATAAGACAAACAACAATAACTGCTTACTTTTCAAAGGGAGACAACAATAACAGCTTGCTTTTCAAAGACAAACATCATATACTGCTTACTTTTCAAGTAATGCTTACTTCTGCTTGCCTTTGAAAAATAAGCGGTCACTGCTGTTGTCTTGTACCTGTTGTTTGATTCTGAGTTGTTGAGTGACATACGCATGCTCAGTAAGCAGACGTTCCAGTTGTGACGCCTCATCCGCATCTTCTGAAGCTTCATCACTCTCATCATCTTCACTACCACTACTCTGTGGAGGAGGTCCTCCATGTAGTGGTACATGGTGCTGTGACTCCTCCGCCCAGTTTCCTGTCTCCTCCATCTTCCGCCTCTTGCTCGTCTTTTCTTCTTGGTGGGCATCATAACACCTGTTCCTGCAATGCTGGTTTGTGCCAGTCGACAGATGACAATCGCAATTGCATGCATCTGATCGTTTATTAACTAACGTTTCTCCTGTTCCATGCCCTCGCACAGTGGCATATGTGTCTAAGCAATATTCGAATTCATCTTCATTCCATTGTGGTGGGGTATTATGGCGGAAGCGTATACCATCAGTAGCATTGGTTTCTCCATAAACTTGGCTAATTGCTTCTGATGAATGTCTCCTATCACCCAGTTCTCTATCAATGTTCAACTGTTCATTGCGTGCTGATGATGTACTCAAGCGAAGATCTAATAGATTAGGTTCTGAATAATTCTTATGGGGTGTTTTAGGTTTGTGATTAACTGGATGAGACGATGATCTGTTTTCTAATTTGGAAGGTCCATTATCGAATCTTTGATTATTCTGGGATAAGGGCAGTGCCGCTGACACCGGTACATGAGAATTAGATTGTATATCTACGTCTCTACCGATCTCAATTGTGGTTTTGCTGATGTATCGAACGTCGTGCGTGTGCTTTGCCTTTGCATTTCTTTGATACATTTGTGTAGAGTAATCCACCTGAGTATGGTTTGTGTGGTTATGGTTTCTGTGAGACTCTGCTATACAGGGTACACTCATAATTCTACCACTTTGAGGTACACCGCTGATATCGGATGTATCAGAAGCAGATTCGAAGTACTCCAAGGAATTGCAAGTGGTATCACCCAATCCCTTATCCCTTCGAGTGTTTAACTCTGAGTCTACTGATATAGAGTTATGCATTTGCTTAAATTTCCCGCGGGTCGGATATTTCGCCTTTCTCTTGAAATATTGTGTCCCTTCCCACCATGCTCCTGTGACACCGTGCTTTAAACGGAACTCGAGCATCACAGAAGCCCAAGCTGTGTGAGTCATTGTTGGGGGGTGGTAGGATCTAGGAAAAACTTGAGTTGAACTGTTGAAGTATATCTCTGAGGCAGATTGTGGGGCTTTCTTACATGTTGATTTGGTTAAATCGTTTTTAAGATTTATGCTCTCTTTTGTACAGCCTGAAATTGACGTCTTTGTTTGATTTCCAGTTTCTTCGGCAGCTGGGTCAAGAGCGACAGAACAAGGCTCGGTTTGGATTTCAGTGCTCATAAAAATCTTTCGGCTATCAGAAATATTCTCTCTACTAGTTTGTATACCCTCATCGTGCATATAAATCATATTGCCGATGGATAAATCACTGACTTTATAGAGTTTATCTGTCATTAAAGAACTTTCACTAGTTATGTTACTATCTGCCTGAATAAGATATTCGGAATTGTTTAACATCCCTGTCCTGGGACTATTTGTTTTTACAGTTTTTTCTTGTTCTTTCTTTTCCACTGTTGTTTGTGTACACACTGAGCTACTTTCAGGTGCGAGGGTATACCATTTTTCTGTCTGATTAATTGTATTTGAATGTAATGAAAGAACGTTACTATTGGTAGATTGCATACTTTCTGCACTGGCTATAGCTGAATCTATGGGTGTATCAGTAGCGTCGTCATCACTAAGCATGATCTCTTCATTCATGTATTGGTGATCACGTTTCTTCTTCTTTCTTTTGTAACGTCGATCATTTGGGAAAATCTTCTTTCTTATCCACTTGACATATTTATGTAGCTTACCTTTACGTTTCGTCACTACATCTTTTGAGGGCATAGTGTCCTCAGTATCTTTATCATGGTCATTTTCTCTTTGCAGGGTTTGTGTTGAATGATCCGTGACTGAAAATGATTGTTTTTCCATCCCGGAGTCAATACTTGTGTCTGTGATACTGCATGTGGAATCATCCTGATCCTGCGAATGAATGAGATCGGGGTTCATATTATGGGGATTCATATCGTGGGGATCAATATAGTGGCGATCGGTATCACCATGATCTATGTACTGAGGATCCATCCTACGTGGAGTGATATAATGCGGTTTTCGATCCGGAGGCGAAGGTTTAGACATCGAAGCTGTTGTTTCACAAGATAACAGCAATTCTGCCGCCTCTTCATCTATGGTATATAGGTCAGGTTGAAGAGGCAAATCTAGTTCTTGTAAACATGTTGGTGTTTGAGACAGCATAGGTTGAGACACATTATGACAATCCATGTTGGAAACATTTTCATCTTTAGGAAAGCGATTCGTCTCCAACAAATCAGAAATATCCTCATCAGGAATATCACTTGTACATAAATCTTTCATTGTTCTTTCTGTGTAAGTAAATGACCCAAGCAGCTGTTCTGTCGCCTTCTGTTGGTATACACGCGCGGGTTGCTTAGGCTTCTGCTCTCTAACACTTGGATTCTTTTTTCTGGAGCACACAGAAAAACAACATTTAAATTGTGAATACCAACTACTAGCCGAGATTGATACGAGGTGGAATATATATACAAAAAGATAAGGTAATGCGTACAGTTTAACATACTCGATAATTTTTCTGTCCTTATTGAAGAACTGTTTTATTTTTTCATACAGTTGCTTCATTAATACATCTCCTGGATGGTGTTCCACTGCCGCAGCTCTTGCCAAGTCCACCCCAGTATCTTTGATGTAATCCATAACTTGCAGTGGTAAAGTAAAAGCTGTAGGACTCACCACGTCATAGTCAGATTCATCTGTTCAAGCAAGGTAACATATCATTGAGCATTGGTATTGCCAATATTGATTATGTTGATGGGGTTGTTTAAAGCGCTTGCATAAAAAAAATTCCACTAAATTGATGACAAACATGCTAAAGTACAGTGCCTTATAACACCTATCCAGTCGTATGTATGCACTTAGTAGCATATTAATTATTTCAAAAATATTAATTCAAGGGAATGACATTTTTTATCAAAATAAAGATGCACAGAGCTTTTGTGAGAGATGATATCAAATATAAAGAACTGCCTATATAATAAAATCGGTACACATTTATATTAGCTTTGAGGTGTGAATTGCTTTTTACACACCTCAAAGTGGCTGAAACTGAGACGACAATATGGTTGATAAAAAGGTAGATATTTCAACATAACGCCACGTAGAAGACATTTGATTATTACTGTGCATATACTACATTTATTCAGTAAATCAGTCTGTGGATGTCGTTCACCTACATGTCAGAAGAGCTGTGTTGGCGGCAGCTGTTAGGTTTTCCAGTAACGTGGTCAGCAAGATGCAGGCGACATGCTGCAGATGGAGGCACTGGGGATGTGAGCGCATTGCCAGCATTATTACCTCCAAAGCTCCCTCTCGTAAAACCAGCTGGAAAGTTCATTCATACAATTTTGTATTTATCGCTTAATTATACTTTGAAATTGCTGGGTGTCGCCAACAAACCGAAGGCTAATATAATAAGTACATAATTTTTATAAAATACATGTGAATTAACTCCCTTCGTCATGTTTTATGCCCTTGAACATGCTGAAGCTGGCATTGCTGCCACAATCTCCAGATGCAAAAGCATTGAAAAGCATTAAAAAACAAACCCATTACAATGTATTACTGCACCCTGAGCATTTTGACTGAATGGTTTCGTTGTTGGAAAACAGCTGGTCAAACATAATTATTTTCAAAGTGTCGCCTGTATTGAAAAGATACAGCCAAACAAACCGATGGCGCCAGGGCAAACTTTGGCTAAAATTGGGAACTTTTAAAATAAATGGACAAAATAAGGGGCGCGCGCTGCCTGTAACCTCCCCCCTCCACCACTCCCATGGATCCGTCAGCTTATTACTTTACTTCGTATATTAACAGAGGACACCCTTCCAGCCCCCTATATTTGTTTCCTTCCTAGTTTGCCATCACCTTTCTGCCCGGAAGTTGTTGGTGTTGGGCCATGTGCGTGAGAACGAGGCAGGACAGCCACTGTATCCTGTCACGTGACATATGGGCAGACATACATCCTAGCAGGGCGGCGGCAGTCTTGTGGTGGATGAACACGGAAGCCTCTGTGAACTGGCAGAAGCTGACTAGCAGCTGTAGCCATAGATCAACGCCCTCCTCAACTCCCTGTGCAACAACAAAAAATATAGTTAGCACACCGAACAGATGCTGGTGTAATGTTGAGCCACATTCGCAGACGTTGGACCAGCACTTAAACAGTATCTGTTTTACACTTGGTGTTTGATGGTATGCCCTAGATTTCTACCAGCTGGATACTTGTATATTATAATGTAATAAACCATGCTCATCATGCCATCCACGCAGTTACCTGTCCCATAATTCAAGGCAGTTGTAGTGATATAATCTCAACACCGGTACGATCCCGGTGACCTTTATACATTTCTACGCACCGATTTAACCCTTTAACCGCCAAATTATTCAATCTGAAAATTATTCACATTTGACAAAATGGAGGTCAACTCTTTCCAAATTGTGCTGATTGATGTCACATTCTATCTTTAACATGTTTAACAGGTGGTACATAATGTGCTAATAAAAAATGAAAACCCGAATATATGCGGCACCGGCGGTTAAAGGGCTAAAGGTGCTCCGTGGGATGCCATCAATTTAGGTATTTTGCTATGAATGAAGCAGTGTATCCCGCAGATCATGATTTCAATATTTTCAGATTTTTAAAAACATTTCTTAATAAACATTTACAAGAACCCAAATAATTTAATTTGAATTTTTACCCACTTGAAGTTGTGTCTCGCTGACGCGATCCACAACTTCAAGTGAGTGAAAATTATTCAGATTTGACAAAATGGAGGTCAACTCTTTTCAAATCGTGCTGGTTGATGTCACATTTCATCTTTAAAATATTTAAAATGTGGTACTTAATGTGCTAATCAAAAATGAAAACCCGAATATATGCGACACCGGCGGTTAAAGGGCTAAACAACAATCTGCAGCTACATCATGTACATTGCTTCACTCTCATAACAGTGACGCCGCTCCGCTCGGAGCGTTGAGTCACTGTACAAGAGTGAAGTACATTGCACACGCAGGCCCCTTATATTATCAGCTTATTCTGGGTGATGCTGGATGACCACTTTAAAACTTTTACTATACAGATCGAAACAGCTGCTCTGCTATGTTTCACAAGTAAGCATATACTACCTTTTGTCTTTGCAGAACAATGCTAAACTTACGCTTGCCAAGCTGACGATATGGGTCAAGAAGCTAACGGAGCACTCGACCAAGTGTCTCGGGGAGTAGCTGTTCGAACCTGTCACACACACACAATCTTCCATGAAATTCTGTATCAGCGCATCAGTACCACCACACTCTCGTGCCATCTGCAAAACAATCCCAGTATTGTATTGTTAGATATCCCTGTGCATTTTAAACATTTTAGTCTTTATAACGCCATTCACGAATATTATCGTTTTTGTTCCTTGTACTGTATGAGCTCTTTAAAAAGTACATTTTAAAGTTGTAGTATATGCATCAGCGAGATGTATATAATGTGTAGCCTCTATTTTCATAACTTTAACACATCTGAGTAATATTCACCAATGTTAAGGCGTGGATCAGCCAGAAACATCTTCCAGTGGGTAAAAATGGGGGTTACATCAATTATTTGTTATGGTTCAATTAATAACTTAAAACATCTATGATCTGAGTGTAATCTCACTTCAGAAATAATCATTATACATCAGTCATTTATGGATACACTTTGTGTCTTCAAATTATAGTTATCTAAACATCTTGTCAATAAAGTTTCTATATAGACTCTTATACCTCAATTGTGTTACGAATGTCTTCTATCGCCTTAAATTTCAAACTTCGCCCAAGCTGATCGATCAGTAGTTGTGTCAAGACAGTAGCTATAGTCATTGATACCTGAAAAGTAATTATTCCAAAATATTATATTGCTTTCTGTATGGGACACCACATTCAATCGACAATAACCACGGATCATATGCAGGATTAAAATGTACAAATCATTGAAATTTACAAATCTAAATATTTCGTGAATATGTAGCTTCAAATATACTGATGTGCGCAGATGACTACTGATCTGTCTTACGTGTTTCACAATATTACAATGCAAGTAAGTGCTCACTTGAAAAATTAAACAGTTAGTCACTGCATTTTTTGCCTTGTATGACAAAATAAACAACTACAGGCTTATTTCGGGGGAAATGTGCTACTTGAACTTATTGAAGATGCACAATTCGTCGCTGCAATTATAAATATTTTACTGTTTCAGTGATTGACTTCAGACGCTGTAAGTTGATGTGACACTCACTTGATCAGATTCAGTTGAGATGGCGACATCGTCCGCCGTTAATGACACCTTGACGGACCCCTTCTGATAGTTCGTCTGCTCACCTTTCTAGTAAAATATAACATAAAGGTCGGCGGCTTGTGCTCGCTTGGTAGCATATAAATAATATAACACCATATACATAGTACATAATATACTTTATGTGAAAAAAACATATATTATATAAATTATATATAAGTATATAATCATGTACTGCTATTTTGTTTAGGTAACAACGATTTTCGTCTGTTTTGTATACATAGTTGAAATAAGTTGGAATAACAATTTTTTTTTTTAATATTTAAAAATTAATACATAATGTCAATAACTGGACAGTTCAGTATTACCGTCACAATAGTGATACTAGCTTGGCATAGACGCTCTCAACCCAGCTAACACGACACGTTGACTTCAATGTTGCGCCACTGTCTACGACGCTGGCCATTAAACCAACAGTAGGTCAACGTGTCGTGTTTGCTCGGAATATATCGTTGGTTAGGATAAAATGGTTTAATTCATGTTGAATATTTCACTGGATGCCAGTGACTTTTCCCAGCTCCTGGAAAAGAATCACTTTCATCAAGTACAGCTGGAATCTAATAAGACACGCGATGTGATTTGTTCATGTTTAATTATAGCAAGTAATATAGAAGGACTCTATATTCCTTGATTATAGCACATAAAGGGCCCGTATTCTCGTACAAGTTACGATATATCATAGAATTCTGATTGGTCGAGATGGCCATCTCGACCAATCAGAAGCCTACGATATATCGTAACTTGTACGAGAATACGGGCCCTGGTTAGACGGCGTGAGAAGGGTTTTTTAAATTTTGAAATCATCATAAATGTCTTAGTTAGCTCTTTCTGCTTCATTTGAATACTTATGTTATGGGTCCACGGTCATAGCAAATATTTTATTTCTTTCATCGCGGAGACCGTCTTCATACGTCAAAATCTGACGTCTACAGACGTCAGATTCTGACATATAAAGACGGGTTAACCAGGAGGAAGCATACGATCGTGGTAACGTCTGGATCTGTAAAAAGATATTGGAAAATGTATTCCTTTCAGCGCAAGTCATTTTTTAGTTGCGCATAAAATAACGGTTCTTGATGGTGAGATTTTTGTTTATTCACACAAAATGCAAATATATGATCTACAATTATTAGAAAAATATGAGTAGACCTATAATGTAATTTTCACACCCTGGTTGGTCGCTTTGACGATCGGACACAACTTCAAGTGGGTGACAATTGCAATGCGCTTGAGGTTATGCGATCAAATTTATACAGCTTCCGCGAAATAACCCCATATTAAAATTGTGTAAAATGCTTTAGTGTATCATCTGATTAGTTATATTTATTTATTAAAAACAACTGTGAAAACCATTCTAACAGCATTGTTAATTGTCTCTTGTTCTCCAGTATTTGGTCGACAGCGTCTGTTTTGGGTTAATATGAACACCAGAACGTTTGATGTGATTGGACATTTTCGTCGAGTGGTTACACAGCAGGAGTGTTAGAATTACAGTCAGAATTCGTAATGTTAGTCGCGGATCCAGATAAAACAACGGCTCACGCGCAAAACTTGAGTTGGCATAAACTTGTATATTTATGTATATATGATAGGTTCTAATGTAGCTTCGCATCGATTCATTTTGATAAATATCTATTTTCTTTTGAAATGCAATGTGTGATAGTTTAAACTTTTAGATCCCCGGACCTCTGTTTCTTGTAAATTTTGTCAGCTACTGATACAATAACGGCTCACAAATTATATTTTCTTGAAATTGTGATCTAGTGACTGAACGTGTTTTGAATAATACGTAAGCAGATGTTTGACCTCTGGGTTGTGTACCCAGAGTGCTTATAGAACTGTGGTGTGCTGTGATATGGTAGGCCTATTAGTATGCTTGAATGCATTTGCAAAGTGTAGGGCGTAGTTCAGACTTTGGACTTTCTCCTGTCGCGATATTGCAGTAATGTAGGCCTACAGAAAGCCACGTAACGTTAGACCTTCTTTAGCAAAAATAGGCCTAGATAATTTAGGGCCTCTGTGAGTGAATTTAGTAAGGATCACTCACAGTCAAAACTTTAATACAGTCGGCAATAATGACCTCAACTATTTCTTCGTGGGTATCACAACATACAGTTTAACAGTTTAATTTGTAGAAACAATTTCGAGCGCATATTTGGAATTGTGTGAAGTACAAATAAAAATGTATGCAATGTATGCAATACTTTGTATATGGCAGTTACAGCAAAGAGGCTATATGATAGCCTCTGTGGTTACAGCTGGTGACTAAAATTTAGCGAAGTAACTCAAAATAAGGAATATACCGACTGTAACAGACGAGGTATCGCGGTACACATTAACTCACCAACAACACATCACAGGGCTTTACGATTTTATATAAGCCCACAACTGGTAATTTCTAAAAACCTACAACTACATTTATAATCCATCAAAAAACGTGGTTTGGTTCACTTGTAAATATGAAAATATTTGCTGTGGTTGCTTGATTTGAGTTTGATAAAATTGCATACCCTATAATGTCTTAGCCAAACAGCATGTACAACACAAGTTTTGCGATCAGCAGTAAAATATGGTGACAATTTCGTTGTGATGGAGTATGTTTTGTAAATCTAGGAATTAATTTATTTGAAATTAAAATGATTCTCAATATTCAAATGATTTAAAAGTAGCTTTATGTCAAATATAGGCTACACATGCTTAAGGTGGGTTGCAGGACGTGAGACGTTTTGAAACGCAGGCCTTAGATACATTACCTGTTTAACCCTTGAGGCGCTGAAATATGTCTATACAAACCAAAATAGCAAAAAGTTTTCTTCAATTTGAAATCACCATAAATGTCTTTCCGTTTCATTTGAATACCTTTGGTATTCATCTACGACCATTAGAACAAATTTACTCTTTCAGTGTGGGGATCGACTTTAGAAGTCAGGATCTGATGTATATGGACGTCATAATGTAAAGTCGGTCCCCGCGCTGAAAGGGTTAAAGGGACATGGCGAATCCATAAATTCGAATAGCAGGGCAATGGCCCTCCAATTTTGATGGATCCACCCTGATTGAGTGCTAAATAAGGAGCTTTGAAGTCATCTTAATTACTGACAAAAAGACAAAGAATTGTGAAAAAATAGATAGGCCTATACAGTATTGTAAAATTAATTTAGAGAGTCAACAGTGGTCAAGTAGGACTACTTGAGTTGCATCAGCAATTCAAACGGAGTATTCGGATGACAGAGGCCTCCACCCTGGATCCTCACCTGTCCTAAGTGGGGCAACCTGAACATCGAAATTAATCACCCAATGTATGTGGGTACCTGTTTTACAATACATACATTATTTTATTAACATACAACTAAATACATTGATATTTTTTGCAACACAAATGATTTTGGGAACCAATCACGGCAATGATTTCTAATGCTGTAGATCTGGTAATATTCGCGAGGTTTTAATTTTCGCGAACTCCGCGAGTTTAACAATAGTAGAGTGAGCTTTAACCACAGCCTGCAGTAGGCCTACTTTTTCATAGCTACTTTTTAATGATGGAGCGTGTCTTCGCTATCAGCGAGATTTAAATATGTGACGTGACACCTCAGCATCAGGTTGAATATAAAAATATGTTTTGTACTTTTTATCATATCAGAAAATAACATACAATTGTTCTGATAATTTTGGAAGAAATTTGATGAAAATCGGTCTAAGAACGAGTTATCTAAGTGCACTTGTTTTGAGTAAATGCTTGTTAAAGATGCGGTACATACTACGTACAATATATAGCATATAAACCTTTTCACTTCTGAAATTCTATGTGATTTGTTGTATTTTAAACATACCTTATTTTACCATAAACATGAAAAATGACACATACACCATAATGATTGTTTACAAAATGATATTTAGTATTTCAACATAATAAAGTAATGTTCAAGAGGACCAAAGTCAATATTCTGATACTACGCACTTAACAAATGTGAAATAGTCTTCTTCTTTTTTATATACACAGATCTAATATAATACAATATACGAAAAATTAAAAATATAAAAAAAAAAATTTGCCACGTTATTTATGGGGAACCTTGATTATCTCTGCATGCTTCATTGCCGTCTACAGTCTGATGGTGTGGTGTCACGTCACATAATTATTTTTAACCTCCATTTTGTCAAATCTGAATAATTTCCACTCACTTGAAGCTGCTGATAGCGTCAGCGAGACACTGCCATCAAGTGGTGGAAATTACCGATTAGATAACTGGTGTTTAAAGAGAGATCAACCCCTATAGCGCGGGGATCGACATTAGACGTCAGAATCTGACGTCTGTAGCCGTCAGATTCTACCGTCTAAACTTGATCCCCGCATTATAAGAGAACAAATATTTAGAGTGGCCGTAAGCCCGTAACATAGTTCAAATGAAACAGAAAGAGCTAATTAAGACATTTATGATGATTTCAAATTAGAAATAGCCCTTTTAGTTTAGTAGATAAGGTAACCTATTGTGCATTTTATGATTAAAGCATGAAATTTCTACCACTTGTAGGACATATCCTAAGGGTCATTTTAAGTTGTGGAGGTAAACTGGATTTGACCTCTAGAGGTCATTGACCTCGAAAGGTCAAAATATGCACTTGCAAAACCAAAAAGTAGTGAAAATTGTATATTACAATGTCTATGATTTGTTTCTGTGTCCCAAAAGTATGTCAAATCCTCGGAGAGACTGCTTTGAATCATAAACATAACACCAAGGTCATATCAAGGTCACACCAAGGTCATATAAAGGTCAAACTGCAAGACAATGTCCACTTTTTATCAATTTCCACGCTGTTGTTGTGCAGTCATTTATCACAAAGGACTGGTTTTGACGTACTCTCGTCCTATGTATTTTCCACACACATTTCAGGATATTAAGGGCAGTAGCAACCTTGGGAAGGAGGCTAGGTATTCTAGGTATTCCACTTATTACGATCCTTCTTCAATATTTAGTTGAACGGGCCAAATTACAATTATGCTGCATTGTAAAACATTAGCTTGGGCTCCCATAACAAAATATTGATAAATAATTGGGTTATGAAGTTTGACATGGGGTGTGGTTTTGTTTTACTGGCGTACCATCCGAAAGCAATTTGAAGGTCATGTCAAGGTCATTTCAAGGTCAAGCTGGCAAAAACTGTTACCATGATCACGTGTCTCCTCCATAGCTGTTCCAATATTTTTTTCAAACGTGTCTTCATTTAAAGGAGTCTGGTGGCATGTATACAATTTTTCTAGAATCACATCTATCTACATCAACCTAACTTTATGCAGGTGAGCCACATCTGATAATTTAAAGACAGCTCAGTTTTATTATCGTGACTTCCATTAATGTAATTGGTTTTAGGCCTATTGGTTATATACATTTACTAGCCTTCGTGTAGCAATCATGTCTCCTTCAATAAGTTTGGTCAGTGCTCAATATGCCTTAGATTTCATAAGAAAGCCTTTGGAAATAAAAAAATTCCCTGGGGGCGGGCCCCTCGACGCCCTTACAGTTATTTTTTTCAAATGTTTCCCCCCTCCCCTCAGTGAAAAGCTAAATCCGCCCCTGCTAGTCTAATGTTCAAGGTAGCTGGGAGTTGTTAGAAGATCACATAAATTTAGAGAAAATGAGGATCATTTATACTGATTATAACTGCTCGATTAGAACATTGAATTGTATATATATATATTCTTAGCGTGACCCTAATATCCTAATAGAAGTGGCGAGCAGGTTTTTTTTCCTATTCCGCAGGGGAAGGGGGGTTTTAGTCATGCTGGGATCTATATCAAGCGTGAGGCATCAGGCGGTACTTAATTTGTGTGGGTGCACTAACTAAAAATCTAGTGGTCATCTTTTTTTGAATTTTTAAATCACATTCTCAACAACATGGGGATGTGCAAGTTTTTAAACATGCTACCAAAATGCAAAATATCTGCCAGAGTTCAACTTCATAATTTGTTGTGGGCGTAAAAACTCAAAACCTTAATCAGAAATTATCCAAATCTTACAATCACATTCCCCACGAATGTGACGATATGGAGATGTACAGGCAATTTGTTCAAAATTTCTCTGAAATTTAAAATGGCGGCCACAAATCAACTTCATAAGTTATTGTGCCGCAAAAACTCAAACTTTGTAAAGAAATTAGTCAAATTTTACAATCAAATTCTCCACGATATGGAGATGTGCAGGTGATTTTTTAAACATACCGGATACTAGAATTAATTTCTAGGCTACATCATTTTTCCAGAAAGCTCGGCAAAATATCGATGTCACGACTGCCAAATAATTCCCTCGTTAAATTAAGACCCTGTCACCACGATATATATAAAACTGATCAAAACTGATATCGTTCAGTATTCAATTCATTCTGAATAGACTCCATTATTTTCAATCAGGACATGACGCTTTTCCATGGCTTGTCGACAACAGTTGCAGTATAACTAGACTAAACCTTTCACAGCCATCAAATGGGATATATAATATTAACTACTTTGTACATTTACTATTCCGTTATAAGTATTATATAGTATTTCGTTTTAACAGTCTACTTTTCCGGTATAACAGTCTCCTATTTCGTTATAGCAGTCTACTATTCCGCTATGACGGTCTAATATTTCGTTATAACGGTATAGTATTTCGTTATAACGGTTTACACATCCGTTATAACCAGCTACTGTTCCGTTATAGCTACTGTTCCGTTATAACGGTCCAGTATTCGTTATGACGGTCTACTATTTCGTTATAACGACCTAATATTCCGTTATAGCGATCTAGTATTTCGTGATAACGGTCTACTCATCCGCTAAAACGGTCTACTTATCCGCTATAACGGTCTACTATCCCGTTATAACGGTCTAGCATTTCGTTATAACGGTATAGTATTTGGCTACAACGGTCTACCAATCCGTTATAGCGGTCTACTATCCCGCTATAACGGCTTATTATTGCGCTATAGCGGTATTTTATCCCGTTATAACTGGCTAGTATTTCGTTAACGGTCTAGTATTTCGTTATAACGGCCTACAAATCTTTTATAACGGTCAACTGTTCCGTTACAACGGTCTACTAATTTGCTTTAGCGGTATACTAATCCGTTATAACGGTCTACTATTCTTTTATAAGCATCTAGTATTTCGTTATAACGGTATATTATTTTGTTATAAATCGTTATAACGAAATACTAGACCGTTTTAACGGATTAGTAGACCGTTATAACGGATTATCAGACCGTTATAGCGGATTATTAGGCCGTTATAGCGGATTAGTAGATCGTCATAACGGATTAGTAGGCCGTTATAACGGGATATTGAACAGTTATAGCGAAATACTAAACCGATATAACGAGATACTATACCGTTATAACAGAATAGTACACCGTTATAACGGAAGACTTTACCGGCATAACAAAATACTAGATTGCTGTAGCGAGATAGTGGACCGTTATAACGAAATACTAGACCATTATAACGGAATAGTAGAACGTAATAGCGAAAGACAAGACCGTTATAATGGAATAGTAGACCGCTATAACGAAATACTAGACCATTATAATGGAATAGTAGACCGTTATAACGGATTAGTAAGCCGTTATAACGGAAGACTTGACTGTCATAATGGAATAGTAGACCGTTATAACGGGAGAGGAGACCGTTATAACGGATAAGTGAGCCGTTATAACGTATTTGTAGGCCGTAATAGCGTGATACCAGACCGTCATGACAACATACTAGACCGTTATAACGGGATAGTAGACAGTTATAACGGATTATTAGACCGTTATAACGGGATACTAGACCGTTATAACGGAATAGTAGACCGTTATAACGGAAAACTTAACCGTTATAACGGAATAGTATACCGTTATAACGGATTAGTAGACCGCTATAACGGATTAGTAAGCCGTTATAACGGATTTGTAGGCCGTAATAGCGTTATACTAGACCGTCATAACGAAATACTAGACTGTTATAAGGGATTAGTAGACCGTTATAACGGATTAGTAGACCGTTATAACGAGATAGTAGACCGTTATAACGAGATACTAGACCGTTATAACGGAATAATAGACCGTTATAACGGAAGATTTGACCAGTTATAACGGAATAGTAGACCTTTATAACGTATTTGTAGACCATTATAACGGATTAGTAGACAGTGATAACGTGATACTAGACCGTCATAACGAAATACTATACCGTTTTAACGGGATAGTAGACCGCTTTAACGAAATACTAGACTGTTGTAGCGGAATAGTAGACCGTTAAAACGAAATACTAGTCCGTTATAACCGAAAAGTAGACAGTTATAACGGATTGGTAGACCGTTATAACGTAATACTAGACCGTTATAACAAAATACTAGACCGTTATAACGGGATAGTAGACCGTTTTAACTGATTAGTGGACCGTCATAACGAAATACTATACCCTAATAACGAAATACTAGACTGTCATAACAAATATTACACCGTTATGAAGGATTAGTAGACCGTTATAACGGATTAGTAGACGTTATAAGGGATTGAAAAAAATCTTATTGTAAAAAAAACCGCTCTGTTTTGGCTGATATAGTTTTTCTCTTAGAATTATCCACGCCTGTATTAATATCTGTGCGGATGTAGAGCTCTCATCCTTTAGAAATAAAAACAATCAAAATGAAATATATATTTCCAAACTAAATTTTCGTGAAAAAAATAATTGTCCGATTTTGTAAATAATATTTAAATTTGAAATAAATAATGATTCCAGCTTATGAGCAGCATTATCTAATAGTCCTAAAAAAATCGAGCCTCATATATCTGACATCATTAAATGACCTTTAAATTTGTGAAGCCTCGGTTTTCTCGGATCGTTTGCCTCCAGATCAAGGCTAGGATTAGTTTGGGATCCAAATTTGTAGACAGAAAAATATATAAGGAAGTGAAATAAATATATATATCCACACAAACTGAAATAAATATATTGCTCGAGTGTGAAAAAAGTAAACTTCTGCAGATATAAAGTGAATAAAATAATTTGTCCAATTGAACCCCCCCCCCTCCCCCCCCCCCCCCCCCCCTAGTAATTGAATGGTGCCTAAATAGACACATATAGGTTTAAATGTGTGGTATAGCCCTAGTCACGATAACACGAACACAGTCATATTAGTACTGGATTATAACACTGTGAGTAACATCATATCGCTTATCGCTGTATATTTTTGAAATACTGATTACCGTTGCCTCTCACTCTTGCATAGACCAATCGATGTAAAAGATGTCTACAGTTGACATACAAAGAGGGAACCCTTCGGCTTCCTGGAATTGGGCTTTCAAGGTCAAATTACGGTCACTTGAAGGGTGTGTGTTTTCATACAATATATTGGGACATATAATGACTGTGTGTTATCACTATCACCAAATTATCTATCTGATACATATTCTGCAAATAAATATTTTGCCCAAGCTTATGTTTCACACTACTGCACGCTGATAAAAAAGTGGATATTTTCAGATTTTTTTGCTATTTTAACCCTGAAATGACCTTGATGTAAATTTAATATGACTTTGGTGTTGTTCCTATCATTAATAGTAGTCTCTTTGAGCCTTTGACATATTTATGGAATACAAAAATAGTTTATAAATATGGTAATACACAATTTTCACCACTTTTGGCCTTGCGAATGAGTATTTTGACCTTTCGATGTCGATGACCCCTAGAGGTCACCATGGGTCAAATCTAGCTTACCTCCACAATTTAAAATAAAGAACAGGATATGTGCCGATAATGGTAGAAGTGTCATGCTTTAATTTTAAAATGCACAATTGTTTCATTGCAGGAGCTTAACCACTACATTATTTTGTAGTATTTTGTGTATTTTGCCGAGCTTTCTGAAAAATTGCTGCAGCCTAGAAATTAATTCTGGTATCCGGTAAGAAAGTAAAAATAAATATTTTTTATGATTTTCGACAGTTTGCCCTTGAAATGACCTTGATGTGACCACCTTAACGTTGTTTTTCGACGATACCCCAGTAAAACATAATCATAACCCATGTCAGACTTCACAGCCCAATTACGCATTAATAGTTTGCCATAGGAGCCCAAACTGTTGTTTAACAGCTGCAGCACACTGTAATTTTCTCGTCCAATTAAACATTTAGGAAGGGGTGTAGTAAGGGGAATACTTAGATTATATTTCCCCTCCCAAGCTAGATATTGCCCTCAATCTCCTAAAAGGAGCGTGGAAAAGATATGTGACCAAGACTGTGTCAAAACCAATCCTTTGAAATAGATGACTGTACCACTAGTATTGTTTAAAAGTGGATATTTTCACCATTTGTTGCCATTTTGACCTTTAAATGACCCTAAAGTAACCTTGACATGACCTTGGTGTTATGTTTATGATTAACAGCAGTCTCTTAGAGTATTTGGCACACTTCTGAAATACAAAAATATTTAATAGATATAGTAATACACAATTTTCACCACTTTTTGACTTCGTAATCGGATATTTTGCCATTTCGAGGTCAATGACCTCTAGAGGTCACCAGGGATCAAATCTAACATACCTCCACATCTTAAAATAAACCCCAGGGTATGTACTAATAATGGTAGAAGTTTCATGCTTTAATCATAAAATGCACAATGATTTTCATTATGGGAGCTTAACCACTACACTCTTTGGTCTCCACGGTTTATAAAAAAAAAATCAGCGCTTTAAGGGTTAAGAGCTATCATCTTCATCCCTAACCCTTTAACCGCCAAATTATTCAATTTGAATTTTCACCCACTTGAAGTTGTGCCTCGCTGACACGATCCACAACTTCAAGTGGGTGAAAATTATTCAGATTTGACAAAACGGCGGTCAACTCTGTTCAATCTTGCTGGTTGATGTCACATTTTATCTTTAACATATTTAAAATGTGGTACTTAATTTGCTAATGAATATAATGCTAAATGAGTATATGCGGCACCGGCGGTTAAAGAGTTAAACAAGAGCCTCCTCTTACCTCAACTATAAATAATGAGTCCACTACACGGAGCAGTGAGTCCCAGTGATGTTGTTTGGCTTCGTCAGTTAATATGAGGCTCTCGGTGAGGTCGCCCGTGTCCAGCTCCACACTCTCTTCCCAAAACGGACTCTCCCCCACAGGCAACGAGTGATATTCATATCCTATGTTCTCAACCACGATTACATTTCCTATAGAGCAAACAGTGAAGAGATTCATTGAACCTCAAATGTAAGATAATTACACACCAATCCTATGTCAATGTTATGGAAAGTCTGCGCCGTTGGCTATATTGGCATATTAGTAAATTGGTATAATGACATATTTTGTAGAATTCGACGTTGGGTCACTGATTGTTTTAGACATTATGTTATGAAAGGGATACATTGGCAAATTACACCTCGCCGCTGCGGGGTTTTTATTGTGGTTGATTGAGAAGAATAAATGTCGGATATGCATGCCATATATGTACGGCATAATGTGTACTGTAGTAACTGCATAAGGGAAGATACATAAATTTGAACGGTGCATGCCAAGTATAATTATTTTCAAAGACTAACTATATAGTGGTTTTGCATATTTTCGTTGAAATAAAAAGGCAATCTATATACATATAGTATAAATATACTGTAACCTGGATTTGATTTTCATCATGACTCAGTGTTATTTGAAATAAATTGTTTTAAGCGAAATGTTCTGATCGTATGCAATCTTTTTTCATTTTACTACTGGAACAGAGACAACATTTTGAACAAAATTAAAATTTGATAATACGGCATTATAAATGTACAGCGGGATCAATGACTTTCCTGTTTGTGTTCAATCATACAGTGTAGGCTTACAAGACATTCACATGACAATAATGATGTTGTTTATTTAAAGTCACACCTGATTTCAAGAGCATGGGACTGAATATTTTGTTTCCGTTGACATGACAGGGGATGCCTGTGACAGGGCTGACAGTGTGGCCCTCTGGTGAGAGACAGATGCGACACAGCTGCTTGTGGAACACCCGCCTATTTGATTTGTCCAATGGGAATATCCTCTGTTCACCTGATAACGTGAACGCTGTGAACAGATAAGTAAGATTCAATAAAATAAATGATGTTATTTTAAGTAATTGTTATGTATGAAATCCGTGGGTTGTGTCAATGGTGAATAATTACAATAATGGGTACCCAGCAAACACAGAACATTTGTATAACATTTATACAACGCCGGCCGAACGTCTTCGACGTTGGTCCAACATTATATAAATGTTATACAAATGTTTTGTGTTTACGGGTGACTGTTACGTATAATAATGGTTAACGTGTGTGTTTGTGTAGCACAGACAAACACACACGTTGCTCATGATTATACATGTAATTATTCATAAGTATGTAAATATGTTAAAAATATAATACATACGTTGACCTACATGGACTAATATATAAATTATAGAAACTTAGGGTAATTTTCAAATACGATGTAACAAAAATCAAT
Source organism: Flabesymbios commensalis (assembly GCA_964017125.1). Lineage (NCBI taxonomy): Eukaryota > Metazoa > Annelida > Polychaeta > Terebellida > Flabelligeridae > Flabesymbios > Flabesymbios commensalis. The sequence continues at coordinate 22,487,245 of OZ024911.1, forward strand.
GAATAAACATATGTATTCCATTTATTAATATACCGGGTAAGATAACCACCAGATATCATGAGACATCTGTTGCATCAATGTGAAGTATTTGGTTTTAGGGATGTTAATTGTCACATTTTAACTTAAACGGGACGAAGTATCTAGTACACACGAAATAGAAAAACTATGCTGCCAGCATGGCGCTCTTGAAGTAGCTAACGGTCTGAAACACCGTGTAGATACGATGTATTGTTTAATAACAATTAATAGGATGTATTCTCTTATTACACAGAATGTAAAACATACTTAATATTATGAGTTTTTCAATTGTTTGTGAGGAGAGCCTTCAACTGGCGATCGCGTTATTCAAGGTTGTAAAGATGGCGTTCACAATGATGCCACTCAGGTATGAAATGCACCTCAGTTCTTACAATTCGTATCTTATTTCTTAGCACACGTCACATTTGGTCGTTTTGTCGAAACCAAACCTAAACAGGGCTTAAAACTTAAAATAAGATGAAGTGGTCACATTGCCAATTGATTTTGGCTGATTGCCATGGCTGATTGCCATGATCACGTAATGGGCAAATTGTTTTACATCACATTGGTGCAGAGATTATTCAGGTGTGTTCTGCAGCAGATACTACAATCTGAAAATGATCTGATAATTAATCCCCTAATCAAAGATTCTTATCGTTACCTACATCGTGTGAAGAAATCAATTTGCCAATTTCAGGCTCACTAAGAAAATTGTACTTTATCCGGGTGTTAAGAATAATGTGATCTATTATCAGATTATAGGTGCTGTAATGTTAGTACGTGCAAACTTTGTAACGTTATACTTCACACAAATGCAAAAAAAATCCGCAACATAGTTGCATAAAACATTTTCTGCGCTTCCACTCGATACGTAAGTCTCATGGGGAGAATGACTTACATCAATCGAGTGAAGTTGCATTCGCCACCTACAGAAAATATATGTACAGAACACATCTGTAAATAAAGCAACACACCTGCACAGCATACATTTTGATCAAAGTCAATGAAGAACACTTCTACATCACACCTGGAGATAACAGCTACATGTGACATATTTGTAGCACATGTCACTAGAGTAAAAACTCTATAGCGTACTCGTAAGTAATAGATAACAAACTGCACACATAACAACTAATCTTTGTATTTCAGTATTTTCACCCAGTAAATGTGACTTGTGATTGAATTTAAACATGACGGGGGGGGGGGTTCCAAAGGCTTCAATATTAATTTTAATCAAACACTTTTGTTTGCCTCATCAAAATCAATAAATTATTTTATATCAAATCCTCCTGGTTCGTATTTTTCGCTCTTATTAGAATATTCATGTGAATATATAACTTTCAGTTCTATAGATAATTGCTAATTGCTGCGGATTTGCATAACTACTCAAATTTAAAAATGTTCAAAGCTCAAATAAATTCAATGCATTGCGCAACAACGCTCATTTTAAATGTTGAGTAGATCTACTCTTCTTCTTCTTCTAAACTGACTGCGTACCGTACTTAATTCAACCCTCTACCCGCTAAGTTATCTTTTATACACTTACACCAACTTGAAGCTGGATCGGGTACTGTATCCGAGATATTCATATTAATATATTAATGCACATAATTCCGAGCCCTTGAAGTCATTCGAAATAAGAGTAGAGCATAGTTCCGGCTTCAGGCTTCTTGCTGTCGCGATATTGCCATGATTGTGCAGAAAGCAACGTAAAGCAATATTCATACATTCATATACATAATGTCGAGGTTCCACTCGGATTACAAAATATCGAAAAAGGAAAATATACAGTTTTGCATCTCATGCGCCCGTTCAACACTGCGTGAGGAGATTAAATCGTTGTTTATTACATCTTTAATTGCGAAGTGATGTTTTATATCTTTTCAGATCTAATTTTATAATGGGATAATTAGGCTCATCCTATACATAAAATTATCGGATACATTTTTTACCCATTATTATTACTTCAAGACCATCTAAATAAACGCTTGAATTCTGGAAAATTAATGTAGATTATACTGCAGTGCACAGGCAAACAATTTAAAAGCTAAGTCGTTGTACCTATACCATGTATACTTATACTTATACCTATACTTATACTGAGGAGTACTTACCGATGACAATGTCTGTGTATCTATCCAGCAAAGGTGTCGTTACACCAGTCTGTCTGTCCAAAATCTCACTCCTCGTTTCCATGATTATTTTTGATTAATAAAATCAAATTGTGACGCAGAATGTACACTATTTACAGTACTTTACAATATCGAACTATTATGACATTTCAGAAAAATGTTATTATTTCAGAATAATGATTTAGTATCGCGTTTCCAATGATTATTCAACTCTAACATGATGCGTGTGTTAGTCAGCGTACTTATAAAGATCAAATCAGTTGTGTATTATCTTGCAAGACCCATAAAAGACAAACAGTAGTAGCTGCTTATTTGTCAAGTTGGATATTACTGTTGTTTGACATTGCGTGGTAACATACACCAGTACTGCCCTGCTAAGCCAAAAGGGATTATCTGCTCACTTTACAAGTAAGCAGATACTGTTTTTTGGCCTTGCACGGCATAGTTCACTTCATCGATAACCGACTGTTATTGATTGAAGCTACAGAAATGACGCTTATTGATACGACAGGCATTCCATCTTACCTGATGCCAATACATCGATAAAGATGTGATAAGATAGGCAGAGGTCAAGACATGATTGGTATTCTTTCATAACATCACAACCAGTAAACAAACAGTACAACATCACTGGTATTCATGGTATTGTAAAGGAATCTACTGAATATTGTAGCCCATATTCTCGTACAAGTTACGATATGTAGTCTCTACCAATCTTAAGCTAACGATATATTGTAACTTATAGAATAATGCGGCCCAGGTTGAAATCAGCCCATATACATGAATACTGCAAAGACAAACAGTAACTGCTTACTTGAAAAGTGAGCAGTTACTGCTGTTTACCATTGCACAGCAGAGCAGTTTTGTCTATTTTATATTATATGCCATAGATTCAAATGACCGCAGTTAAAAGCTTACTTTACATTTCACATAAGTCATTCACTGCCGTCATTTAGTTGATAATTAAAGTAGGGGGTGGAATACCAGACTTGGTTAGTTATATTTTAAATGTGATTTTTTTTTATAACAAAAATTTGAAAAAGTAGCCTCTAATTTGACAGGTCTGAATAATTTTCACTTGTTTGAAGCTGGGGATTGCGTGACTGAGGCACAGCTTCAAGTACTTGACAATTTGAACTAAAACGCTTAACAGTTAAACTCTTGTTCGCCCACGTTTCTCGTGCGACTCTATATGTAAATTTAAATGATTACCAGTGATTCGTTAAGGAAAACCCCCTAAGTGGCCTGGTAAATGTCTCACGGCTGCTTCACAAAAACAATCTAAGCAGATATGCTTCGTTTCAGACAATAATAGAGGTTTATTTTCTCAATGTATTTAGTT